>JAHWFO010086763.1:0-19491 GCA_023313115.1 Rhysida immarginata
TGCGCCAAATACGGTGGTCTTATCTTTCTAGATGTACGGAAGGCTTTGTTGCAACTCTCCTGTCGAGTTGAGCAATGGTCCTCAAGGTAACGTTTTGGAAAGTTTGGAGGTCCTTCCATCTGGACTTACATATTGTGGCCCAGGCAGGTGCGTCCTTCTAAGGACGGCAAAACCCAACACCACACCTGCTTCATGATGACATCAGGCACTGTTAAGTATGCTGATGGTAAAGTGTTACCTTGTGACCTGGCCTACAAAGATGCGTGTAAGGATCCGAGATTTCTGGCATTTGACATTATTATTAACGGACAACTTGAGTCATTACGTAATGAACTGAACAAGAAATATCTTGAGTTAGAATCAAGGGCGGAAGCGCTGTCTAAAGAACTTGGTAGTAAAATTGATAGTTTAAAAAGTGATATTCAGAGTGCTAGTTTAGAGACTGCAAATGGCTTTGCTAACCTTGGCAATATTATCAAGGAGTTTATGGGCTCTCCCGTTACTTCTGATTCGCCCATGATAGTGGTAAATCGTGATCCAATACATGATAATGAAAATGTTTCTACCTGCCTGGAAGAAGTCAACGAAGGAAACTCCTCACTACGAACTAGCGTCAAAAGAAGGCACGAAAATGATTCTGCTGAAAATGATGGAGGTAACTGGCGTATTGCGCAGAATAAAAGAAACAAAGGTGGTGTTAGGATAGACAACATCCAGTCCACTGTCGATATAAAAAATGGTGTCTCTGTAGCCCTACGAGGTAATAAAGCTAAGCGTGGTAATTCCGAAAGCAATGTCACCCATGGAAAGGGAGTAATTTACATTCCTCCGATTATTATTCGTCATCACGGAAAACCAATCAAGGAAATTCTACAGGAAATCACAAAACATGTGTCTTTAGATAAAATCATCTGCCACACTGGTCGTAAGGACACCATTAAGATTAAGTGTCTTGATGAGGACACGCACAAAATTCTAGTATCTGGAGTAAAGAGTAACGATGTGCTAAAAATCCAGCATCATCAGCTCAAATCTGAAAAGCTGCTGAAAAATGTTGTCCGAAATGTTGACACAACGTATGACCTGGAAGACTTTTGTGAAGACCTAAGGAAGGCAAATTATTACCCAGAAAAGGCAATCAGGTTGAAAAAGGCAAATGGTTCCGTCGAAATGCAACTGGTGCTGGTTTTACTCCAAAACACTGAGCATAATAAGTCCTTTTTGAGTTTAAAGCGTGTCGGTCCTCTTGCTGTTACTGTAGAATTATTTAGAGGCAACAAAAGGCCCTTACAGTGTTACAACTGTTTGCGCTTTGGTCACGTCTCCCAAGGTTGCACCGAATCGCCTAGGTGCAACAAGTGCGCAGGTGATCATCAGTCGAGGGACTGTGCTAATGTAAAGGGCAAAGACCCCCTAAATGTATTCGTTGTGATGGTCAGCATACTTCAAGTTACACCAAGTGTCCGAAATATCCCCAAGTCAAAAGGATCAAAAGCACTAAAGTAGTTGATGGCAGAACCTATGCTTCAGTCGCATCCAGCTCTTCTCATTCAGGTGCGGTCGATCCAATCCAATTGCGTAGCATTTATAGGAGTCTGGGTAACCTTCTTAATCTCTGTAAGGAAAGTGGCAACGTACTGCCACAGGTTGCGTCCCACGAAATCAAGAACTGGCCATGGACAGACACCACTACAGAACAATTACCCACAGAAAGCTTCGTTGCAATATATGGAACGCCAGGGGAATCTATCGGAAGCGCATCGAATACTACAATTTCATCATTAATTGGAATATTGACATAGCTTTCGTGTGTGAGACGCACCTGAAATCAACTCAAGCTTTTAACTTGCTGGATTATCATGTTTATCGAAAGCATCGACCTATGGGTAACAACGCCAGTCAAGCATTTGGTGGAGCAGCTATCATTGTCAAAGATGGCAATGATCATCGTGAGACTATCACTCCCGACTATAAAGGTATGGAAGCCGTTTCCGTTATTATAAGTGATGCTAACGCAGGCGAAGTTAAGTTCGTCTCACTATATAACTCGCCTAAGCACAAGCTTAGTCCATGCGAACTCGACGATCTGCTGTTCGGACCCATTCCGGTTGTAATGGCGGGCGACTTAAATGCTAAGCATCATGCATGGAACTCTAAATGCCACAATCAAAATGGCAATATCTTACATGGATATACATTGAACGAAATTAACACCTTTGTTGCTAGTCCCCTTGAAGACACCTACTACTGCGATCACTCCCCTGTTAGCGACGTGCTTGACATCGCTGTTCTTAAAGGATTCTTCAAGCCCTATAATATATTTACGGTAGATGACTTATCCTCTGACCATCGACCAGTGATGCTTATCTTTGAGGGTTTGGACATCGATTTGAAGATTGGGCTTCGCTCCAAGCAGGACTGGAAACTCTTCAGAGATATTCTTCGCGAAAAAAGCATCCCATACAAAGAGGTTATTGCCAACGATGACATAAACACAAATATTAGTTCTATCACTAGTGTTATCCATGAGGCTAGTTGTTCCAGTGCCTCCACTGCTGATCAAAAGCGTCCTGAACATCTTGACCTTCCTCCCTACATCAGACGGCTTATTCTTGAAAGGAATACCTATAGAAGATTATGGCAGCGTAAGCGACTGCCCTTTTACAAGACTAAGTATAACAGGCTTTCTCGGAAGGTCCAGGAAGAGGTTAAAGCCCTACGAAGTCAGAGGTGGAACGAAAAACTTAAATCCTTGTCAGTCCAGGACAACTCCCTCTGGGGCACTGTAAAAGCCTTAAAAGGAAACAGGCCCATCAACTTGCAACCACTGCTTACTGGATAAAGCTCAACTGATCGCCGACTCCCTGGAAAAGCAGTTTACCACACCTTGTGAAGAAAACCCCGATAGTCGCTCAAATACTCAACTTGTCAACGATGTGTGTATCTCCTATGAACCATCCCAGAGTGTTCCTACGCATGAGGAAATTATTACCACAAATGAAATCTCAGACATCATAAAGCATCTTAAGAGCAGGAAAGCAGCAGGTTTGGATTCTGTCACAAACAGTGCCCTTAAGAACTTGCCTCCTAGTGCCGTCTCGATTATTACCAGGGTCATAAATGACTGCTGGAGACATGGATACTTCCCTGACAAGTGGAAGAAGTCCGTCATCGTTACGATACCGAAGCCTGGTCTGAATCCTGCCCTCGCTGTCAGCTATAGGCCCAAAAGCTTACTACCTACGATGTCAAAAGTCCTTGAACGTGTTATTCTAAGGAGGTTTAATGCTTTCTGCGTGGCCAATAATCTTGTTCGCGAGGAGCAATTCGGGTTTCGCCCGGGTCACTCTTGCCAACTACAGCTTTGGAGGCTTGTTGCTGATCTAAACATTCCCCTAAATTGCGCCAAATACGGTGGTCTTATCTTTCTAGATGTACGGAAGGCTTTTGATCAGGTCTGGCATAACGGCCTGAGATACAAGATGATTACTTATGGTTTTCCTGACGAGCTGATCGCTTTGATTAGTTCCTTTCTGTCAAACAGGACTTTTCGTGTCAAGGTTGGCTGCTCCATGTCTAACCCTTGTGACATCAAGGCTGGTGTTCCCCAAGGCTCTGTCCTGGGCCCTGCGTTGTTCAACTTCTTCATTCACGACTTCCCAGCATTTACAAAGTGCGAATTATACCTATTTGCTGACGATGTGTCCATCATGACTTGTGCCCAAAATCCCACTCATGTCATATCTCGGTTACAAAATGCTGTGCATCTGTGTGAGAAATGGTTTGCTAAGTGGAGGTTAAACCTGAACGTAGTTAAGTGCAAAGCCATGTTCGTTACCAAAAAACTTAGAAAACCCCCGAAGTCAATCTTCCTATCTGGCAAGGAGCTCGAGTGGGTAAAGAACTATAAATACCTCGGAGTTGTGATAGATGCCAAGCTGAATTGGGGCGACCATCTCTCTTATGCAATCAACAAGGCCAAGAAGGCGAAGTTTAGTCTGGTTGCCCTTCTGGGACGAAACAGTTCGCTTGGAGTGGACAGCAAACTGTTGCTATATAAAATAGTAATCCGAACCATTCTTCTGTACGGTATGCCTGCCTGGGCTACAACCTGCAAATCCAGATGGAAGGACCTACAAACATTCCAAAACGTCACACTTAGGACCATTGCCCAACTCGACAGGAGGATAGCAACTAATACTTCCATTGCTGAAGATTTCGGTATACCTACCATTGGAAACCACGTCAAAGAGTCGCTGAAGAAGCTTCTTTCGAAGATGAAGGACCATCCCAATCCTCTAGTTGCAGGTATTCTTGAGCATCCGCTCACCTTTAGAAGCCTCATTAGACATCGCAGGCCTCGTCACATACTGGACATTAACTTCGATGACATCCAAAAGGCCATCTTCCCACCCTACTGGATCACCTAGCTCTTCCACGTCCTATCGTCAATCAACAATCAACTTTATCGTCCTGTTAGGAAAGGACTCCTCCGTATCCTGTGGATGACTTAAACAGGTTCATCTGGCGTCTTTCCTACTTCAGCGTATTTCTTTTGGCTATAACACTGGATGAGTATGGCAGTAGAAGCATAGCTTCCGGACCACTCGTTTTGTTTTTCTTCCCTGCGCTGTTCGATTGTCGAGTGACGACGTACAAATGTAAAGGGTAAAGACCCCCTTAAATGCATTCGTTGTGATGGTCAGCATACTTCAAGTTACACCAAGTGTCCGAAATATCCCCAAGTCAAAAGGATCAAAACCACTAAAGTAGTTGATGGCAGAACCTATGCTTCAGTCGCATCCAGCTGTTCTCATTCAGATGCGGTCGATCCAATCCAATTGCGTAGCATTTATAGGAGTCTGGGTAACCTTCTTAACCTCTGTAAGGAAAGTGGCAACGTACTGCCACAGGCTGCGTCCCACGAAATCAAGAACTGACCATGGACAGACACCGCTACAGAACAATTACCCACGGAAAGCTTCGTTGCAATATATGGAACGCCAGGGGAATCTATCGGAAGCGCATCGATTATTACAATTTCATCATTAATTGGAATATTGACATAGCTTTCGTGTGTGAGACGCACCTGAGATCAACTCAAGCTTTTAACTTGCTGGGTTATCATGTTTATCGAAAGGATCGACCTCTGGGTAGCAACGCCAGTCAAGCATTTGGTGGAGCAGCTATCATTGTCAAAGATGGCATTGATCATCGTGAGACTGTCACTCCGAATTATGTAGGAATGGAAGCTGTTTCCGTGATAATAAATGACGCCGACGCAGGCGAAATTAAATTCACCTCTTTGTATAAATCTCCTAGGCACAAGCTTGGACCGTGCGAGCTTGATGAGCTGCTCTCTGGGCCCATTCCAGTGGTTATGGCGGGAGACTTTAATGCTAAGCACCCTACATGGAACTCCAAATGCTCCAACCAAAATGGCAATATCCTCTATGGATATACTCTAAACGAGATTGACACCTTTGTTGCTGGACCCCTTGATGACACATACTACTGCGACCATTCTCCTGTCAGCGACGTGCTGGACGTTGTAGTTCTTAAAGGATTCTTTAAGCCCTATAATATTTTCACAGTCGACGACTTATCCTCTGACCACCGTCCAGTGATGCTTATCTTTGAGGGCTTAAACATCGATGTAAAGATTGGGCTTCGCTCCAAACAAGACTGGAAACTCTTCAGGGGTATCCTTAGAGAAAACAGCATTCCATATAAGGAGGTTATTGACAACGAGGATATTAATGCAAATATCAGTTCTATTACTCGTGTTATCAATGATGCTACGGCTTCCAGTACTTTCACTACTGATCGAAAGCGTCCTGAACATCTCGACCTCCCTACATACATCAGGCGTCTCATACTTGAAAGAAATTCCTATAGAAGGTTATGGCAGCGTAAACGACTTCCCTTCTTTAAGACGAAATACAACAGGCTAGCTCGAAAGGTCCAGGAAGAGGTTAAATCTTTACGTAATCAAAGATGGAGCAAAAAGCTAAAGGCCCTGACAGTCCAGGACAACTCGCTCTGGGGTACTGTATGGGCTCTAAAAGGAAACAGACCCATCAACTTACCACCGCTGCTTACCGCAAATGGCAATGCTGTCACGGGCGACCAAGATAAAGCTCAACTGATCGCCGAATCCCTGATTAAAAAATTTACCACTCCTGGTGAGAACAACCCGGATAATTTCCCAAATATTCGTCTTGTAAACGAAGGATGTATCGCATACGAGCACACATAACGTATTTCTACCTGTGAGGACACTATTGGTGTTCAGGAAATCTCCGATGTCATCAAGCATCTTAAAAGCAGGAAAGCAGCAGGTATCGATTCCATCACTAATAGCACTCTAAGAACTTACCTCCTAATATTGTTGCGACTATTACCAGGGCCATGAATGACTGCTGGAGACATGGGTACTTTCCTATCAAGTGGAAAGAGTCTGTAATCGTTACCATACCGAATCCTGGTCTAAACCCTGCTCTTCCTGTCAGCTGTAGGCCTATAAGCTTGTTACCTATGCTATCAAAAGTGTTTGAACGCACCATTCTTAAGAGATTCAACGACTTCTGTGTGGCTAACAATCTTGTTCGTGAAGAGCAATTCGGCTTTCGACCAGGTCACTCCTGCCAACTCCAGATCTGGAGGCTTGTTGCAGATTTAAACACTCCTCTTAACTGCGCTAAATATGGTGGTCTTGTGTTTTTGGATGCCCGAAAAGCTTTTGATCAGGTTTGGCACGAAGGCCTAATACACAAAATGATTACTTGTGGATTTCCGGACGATCTTATTGCCTTGATTAGATCCTTTCTGTCGAACAGGATATTTCGAGTAAAGGTTGGCTGCTCCTTGTCAAACCCGTGTGACGGCAAAGCTGGTATTCCCCAGGGTTCTGTTCTTGGCCCTGCACTCTTCAACTTTTTCATCCATTACTTCCCAACATTTACAAAATGCAAGCTGTATCTGTTCGCTGACGACGCGTCCATCATGACCACTGCTCGCGTTCCCGCTCATGTCATATCTCGATTGCAGAATGCCTTACATAAGTGCGAGAAATGGTTTGCTAAGTGGTGACTCAAACTAAACGTCGACAAGTGCAAAGCTATGTTTATTACCAAGAAACTTCGGAAACCCCCGAAGCCTCTTCTTCTTTCGGGTAGAGAGCTCGAATGGGTGAAGAATTACAAATACCTCGGAGTGGTGATAGATGCCAAGCTAAATTGGGGTGACAACGTCTCCTATGCTATCAATAAGGCTAAGAAGGCAAACTTCAGCCTGGTCGCCCTCCTGAGGCGAAACAGCGCTCTTGGAATAGATAGCAAACTTTTGCTATATAAAATGGTAATAACAGAAGGACAATAGGAGTCCCAACTAGTTTCGTCATTTATTTCTGTCTTTGTCAAGCAGATACAGCAAATCGACAATCGAACAGTGAAGTGTACATTTGTTAGGATGGGACGAAAGCAGCGCTTTCACAAAGCTCATCCAACCAGAATAAACTCCAAATGAAATACACGGAGATAGTCAAGAAGCCTAACCAACCCCATGCGGTCATCCATATTATACAAAAAAGAAAATAAGATTGACGATTGTCAGAAACAAAAAACAATCGAACCAAAATAATACAAGGAGAAAGAAGATTATCACATCTTCCAGTAGTCTGGGAAAGAGACGTTGCTAATATCTTCAAAATTTATGTTAAGAACGTGCCTCGGTTTACGATACTTCGTATGCCAGTTCATATTCATTGAGTTCTTCAGTATCCCTTTCACAAGCTTATTGTCGTGAGTCTTCATCTTCTGTATCATAATCAAAAGGAGATCCTGTATAAACTTTACGATATAGGCTATGTTTAAATCCAAGTGGATGGATTGGTTTTTCACCGTCCTTCTGTCCAGCTGGGCAATGGTCCTCAGGGTAACAGTCTGGAATGACTGTAGTTCACTCCATCTGGTTTTACAGATAGTCGCCCACGCAGGCATGCTATAGAGGAGTATGGTCCGGATAATCGATTTGTACAGAAGTAGCTTGTTGTCAATGCTGAGGGCGCTGTTGTGACCCATGAGAGCTATGCTACTGTACTTAGCCATCTTCACTTTGTTCAGAGCATAGGACATATGCTGGTTCCATGAGAATCTTGAGTCAATGATAACTCCCAGATACTTGTAGTTGTCCACCCAGTCCAGTTTCTTATTGAACAGAACAAGAGAATCTGGGGGATGCCTGAGCTTCCTATTGAGGTACAAAGCCTTGCACTTTCCGACGTTAAGGTTCAACTTCCAGCAGTTAAAACCAGTCTTCGAACTGCCTCAAGGCGCACTGCAGCCGATTGATAACGTGTGCCGGCTGGTGTGCCCATGGCATAATGGCAGTGTCATCCGCATAAAAATGCAGATTACAATTATCGGGTTTTGGGAAATCACGTACAAAGTAATTAAATAGCACAGGCCTGAGGACAGAACCCTGAGGGACACCAGGCTTTACAACACGGGGTGTGGAAAGATTTTCTCCAACCTTGGCTTGATAGGATCTGCCGTCAAGAAAGGATTTCACCATCAAAATCAAATTGGCAGGGTACCCGTCTCTGATCATTTTGTAGACAAGGCCCTCATGCCACACTTGGTCAAAAGCTTTACTGACATCGTGAAATACCACCCCAGAGTACCTGGATAGGTTCAGGGGGGTGCTCAGGTCTTCAAGGAGCCTCCATACCTGCAGCGGACAAGAGTGGGCAGCACGAAAGCCAAACTGCTCTTCCCGAAAAAGGTCATTTGCTAGACAGTGATCTTGGAATCTGACGAGGATCGTCTCTCCAACACCTTGGACATCGAGGGTAGCAAGCTAATAGGTCGGTAGCTCGCGGGGATTGCAGGATTTTGCCCCTGCTTGGGGATACTCAACACAATAGATTTCTTCCAAACCCTTCAAGAGCGAGATGTCCAAAACGTCACTACTAGGGGAGTGGTCGCAGTAGTAGGTGTCCTCCACAGGTCCAGCAGCGATGATATCATCTCTACCTTGTATGTACCTATAGAGAATCATGCCGTTGTAATTCTGCATTCTGGAGTTCCAGCTTGAGAGTTTGGCATTTAGGTTACCAGCTAGGACGACTGGAGTGTCACCACTGAAGAGTTCATCAAGCTCACTAATGTAAAGATATTGTTTAGGTAAATTGTAGAGCACCACGAACTTCACTTCAACACAGGAGACGTCATTGATAATGATGGAGGCTGATTCCATACCAGCATAAGACTTGGAGAATAATTCTTGGTGTTGAATTCCCTGCTTAATGATGATTGCAGCGCCTCCAGAAACACATCTTGCAGCATTTGAAGCCATTCGATCCTTACGGTACACACAATAGCCATTCGATCTTGGCTTGGTTTGAGATGAGTTTCACACAGGAAAGCATAGTCGATTTCTTGTTTTAACAGAAAATTGTGAAACTCGATACACTTTCGGGGTATGCCCTTAGCGTTCCATATCACGCACCGAAGTTCACCTTTATTGATTACAGTATAACGTTGTGCAGCCATACTAAAATTAGTTGGTCGTAAGGAGCCCACTCAACTGTGGGTAACTTTTGCCTAGATTAGAAAACAGATGAAAGATACGTCCTAATTGCTTATACATACCTGGTAGGTCGTTGATGTTGAGGCTTTTATCTTCCGGCGAAGACACAGCAGCAGCATAGGATTTGCCCACTGTCACTTTAGAACTAGGCATCCTTTGAACCTGGGGGTATTTTGGACATTTCGTGTAACTTGTAGTGTGCTGTCCACCACATCTGATGCACTTTGGGGGGTCTTGTCCTTTGATCCTGGGGCAATCTCTTGACTGGTGCCCCTCAGCACATTTATTACAACGAGGATCTTCCGTGCAGCCCATGGATACGTGTCCGAAGCGCAAGCAGTTGTAGCACTGCAGTGGCTTCTTGTTCTCTCGAAAGGCCTCCACTGTTACTGCAAGCGGCCCAATACGTGTTATGTTTTTCAATGACTGGTTGTGTTCGGAGTTCGGGAGCAGAACCAAAACCATGAGGCATATCAATGGATCCTTTGGCTTTCTTCAAGCGGATTAATTTTTCCTGGATGTAGTTGGCTCTTTTTAGGTCTTCTTGGAAGTCATCGAGGTCATACGTAATATCCACATTGCACACCCAACTTTAACGCCCTAGTCAAGATCCATAAACCTACATGCCTATACGTCCCGTCGTGAACTGTTTCCCTGTCAGCTACATGCCCATAAGCTTACTACCTATGATGTCAAAAGTCCTTGAACGTGTTATTCTAAGAAGATTTAATGGTTTCTGCGTGGCCAATAATCTTGTTCGTGAGGAGCAATTCGGGTTTCCCCTGGGTCACTCTTGCCAACTACAGCTTTGGAGGCTTGTTGCTGATCTAAACACTCCCCTTAATTGCGCCAAATACCGTGCGTCTTATCTTTCTAGATGTACGGAAAGCTTTTGATCAGGTCTGTCATAACGGCCTGGATACAAGATGATTACTTGTGGCTTTCCTGACGAGGTGATCGCTTTGATTAGTTCCTTTCTGTCAAACAGGACTTTTCGTGTCAAGGTTGGCTGCTCCATGTCTAGCCTTGTGACATCAAGGCTGGTGTTCCCCAAGGCTCTGTCCTGCGTTGTTCAACTTCTTCATTCACGACTTCCCAGCATTTACAAAGTGCGAATTATACCTGTTTGCTGACGATGTGTCCATCATGACTTATGCCTGAAATCCCGCTTATGTCATATCTCGGTTACAAAATGCTCTGCATCTGTGTGAGAAATGATTTGCTAAGTGGAGGTTAAACCTAAACGTAGATAAATGCAAAGCCATGTTCGTTACCAAAAAACTTAGAAAACCCCCGAAGCTAATCTTCCTATCTGGCAAGGAGCTCGAGTGGGTAAAGAACTATAAATACCTCGGAGTTGTAATAGATGCCAAGCTAAATTAGGGCGACCATCTCTCTTATGCTATCAACAAGGCCAAGAAGACGAAGTTTAGTCTGCCTTGCCCTTCTGGGACGAAACAGTTCGTTTGCAGTGGACAGCAAACTTTTGCTATATAAAATGGTAATCCGAACCATTCTTTTGTACAGTTTGCCTGCCTGGGCTACAACCTGCAAATCTAGATGGAAGGACCTACAAACATTTCAAAACGTCACCCTGAGGACCATTGCCCAACTCGACAGGAGAATAGCAATTAATACTTCCATTGCTGAAGATTTTGGTATACATACCATTGGAAACCACGTCTAAGAGTCGCTGAAGAAGCTTCTTTCGAAGATAAAGAACCATCCCAATCCTCTGGTTGCAGGTATTCTTGAGCATCGCTCATCTTTAGAAGCCTCTTTAGACATCGCAGGCCTCGTTACATACTAGACGTCAATGTATTAATTGTGGGTTTTATTCATCTGCTCAACATAGTATAATAATTGAAAATCAATAAACATAAATAAAAAGGAACTAAAAAGAGAAGTTCGACGAGATCTTTCGTCCTGTCACTCAGGACATCTTCAGGTCATCCGGCTTGGTTTAAATTTTGAGGGCCCCCCCTTCTTCTTGGACATTTCGCGATGTTGGGTGTCAGGCAAGATTTGTGGCTTTTTTGCGGAGGAGGACTGACCTGGAGGGTGAGATGGGCAGGGTGGGATGGTGTTGGCGGTAGAAATGAAAACAAAATGTCCATCTCACCCCCCAGGTCAGTCCTCCTCCGCAAAAAAGCCACAAATCTTGCCTGACACCCAACACCGCGAAATGTCCAAAAAGAAGGGGAGGGCCCTCAAACTTTAAACCAAGCCAGATGACCTGAAGGTGTTCTGAGTGACAGGACGAAAGATCTCGTCGTACTTCTCTTTTTAGTTCCTTTTTATTTATGTTTATTGATTTTCAATTATTATACTATGTTGAGCAGATGAATAAAACCCACAGTTAATACATTGAGTCAAACACATCTGCATAATTATCTCATCATTGTACTAGACGTCAACTTCGATGACATCCAAAAGGCCATCTTCCCCCCCTACTGGATCACCTAGCTCTTCCACGTCCTATCGTCAATCAACAATAAACTTTATCGTCCTGTTAGGAAAGGACTCCTCCGTATCCTGTGGATGACTTAACCAGGTTCATCTGGCTTCTTTCTTAATTCAGCGTATTTCTTTTGGCTATAATACTGGATGAGTATGGCAGTGGAAGCATAGCTTCCGGACCGCTCGTTTTGTTTTTCTTCCCTGCGCTGTTCGATTGTCGTCGATTGTCTTGCTGTATATAATTGACAAAGCCGGGAATAAATGGCGAAACTAGTTGGAACTCCTGATGTCTCTCTGTTATACTGTAAGGCCACCACCTGTTTAGTTAATAGGAACAGTATTATGGTCCATCCTTCCACCGATACTTCATCCTATTGTTATGGTTTAATTTTAAATTTTCTTTTTCTTTCGATTACACCTTATAGTTTGGATTGCTCCTGATCCCACTGGATCGCCATTCCATGCTTTTTGCCGTTATTGTAAATGCTACCTACATGCCCATAAGGCTGATCTGACTACCCATTCGAAAACAACGAAACTTACTAGCAAGATGGAACTCGAAAAGGCTGCAAAAACTATTCAACAGCTGCCATTTGCACCACGAATAACGAAGCAAGAAAAAGAAGCTGAACTAGAGTTAAGTTTATACATTGCTGAACATGGTGCCATTAATTCAGTTAATTACCTCTGTGAATTATTGCCTATCATTGATGTAAAGTCAGAGATCTTGAGTGAGCTGAAAATGAACAGAACAAAATGTTCCTCTATGTTGAAAAATGTTGTTTTGAGATATTACCAAAAAAGCTGGAATATTTAGTCAGGGAAGGACAGACTTGGTTTTCCTTTAGCTCAAATAGGATACAGGAATATAATGCGTTATATGCAGCAATAAATGAAATTTAAAGCTCAAAAAAATTACTAAGTTAAGTGGCACTCGATGACTAGCTAGATATGAGGCTATCAAAACAATCACTGAGCAATGGGAAGAAATGCTGCTGAGAAGATTACGTTCACTGAAGCAGAATGGTCAAACCTTATAATAAACAATGGAACGATTTTTTCAGTTGCGAATCTTTCTGGCAGATGTCTATAACGATCTTAATTCAGCTGGTATTAAAAAATTTGAAAATTTATCTAGGTTGGCTTTAACTTTTTGTGTTTTGCCCACTTCAAATGCCACAGTTGAACTTGCATTTTCTGTTTATGGGATTATTAATGAAAATATTAAAATGCTTCTTTATACAGATGATTTGAAGCTTTTTTTTCAGAAATTAAATCTTTTCACAACACCAGATTTTTTCGGCATTATACAGGGTATTTCAAAATGAATATTGAGGTTTTGAGGCTTTGTAGTGTTTTGTTGGTACGCCTGTGCGCATGCTCATTCAATGTTTCCTCTATCTTCCGTTGTAACTGAGCGCTGGATTGACTGCAAGAGGCCGAATGACAGAGCTTGTTTCGCATGGCCTCCACGATCACCCGAACTCATGCCGTAAGATTTTTTCTTTTGGGAGTTCAAAAAGGATATTGTGCAAGTGCCTCCGCTATCGGCTGACCTACCGGATTGAAGCAGTTGTTGCAATAAGTTCTCCAGACACACTAATCAGGGTTAAGGAAGAACTCGCCTATCGACTCGACGTGTGCCGTGTTACGAACGCTGTTCACATTGAACACTTGTAGGGAAAACTGTTAGAGTTGCTCTTTCATTTGATGTATTATTTATAACTGTAAGTTAAATGTAATAAATACTTCGAAGTTTCTAAACCCGATATTCATTTCCGTAATGACTTCTCTTGAAACACCCAGTATATCATTTCTTGTAGGGATTATAAAAAAACGGTCTGAAGTTAAGTGTTAATAAGTTTACTTTAATCGCAAGATGAACAATGGTTTTTTCAATTACGTTATTGATTCTTCTCCTTTTACTAGAACTACTAATGTTAAATGTCTGGGATTAATTTTGAGTCCAATGGTTCTTTTTCGAAGCATGGGGCAAGAATTTTTTGAAATAAAGGAGAGGTCGCGAAGTGATACCCGCCGATTTTGATGAAACTTGGTAGGGTTGTAGAGCAAGCCTCCCTGAATATATTGATACCCCTTTTTACCCGTAGACGCCAATTAATTTCGAGATATTTGAGGTTAATGTTCATCAATTGCATAAATATATAACGTAAATAAACGAGAGCTTCCGTAGCGTAGTGGATAAGGCAGTTGATTACCATGCCGTCGGTCCGGGTTCAATTTTGGTTGGAAAAAAATTTTTTCTCTCCGATTTAACGTCGTATTTTTAAAAAGCATTTAACATTATTAGGACCGAGAGGTACGTATGTTTTCACAATGTGCGTCCGTCTGTCTGTCTGTCTGTTTGTTGGTGCTCTAGCGTTGAACGCTTCCGAATTTTCGAGTTCCGTTTTTGCCATTCGACAACTTAGGGAAATCGGAAGATTGAGTTCGTTAGTGTAAAAAAGTGGTGAACTACTTCCGGTTCAAAAGTTCACAAATAATATAGGGGACCACGTTTTTCAGTATATAATTCCATGTATAAATGGCCTGTGCACAGCCAATTGCTGTTAAAAACTGGATAGCAGTCCCTGGATTGGTGTTGCTAATAAAAAATTCAGAAAAGGCACGGGGATCGATAACCTAACGACCGTCTCCAGAGTAAACGAAGAAGTCGTCAGCCCGACTAGAAAGAGGAATCCGAAGAATGTACAAGGTCGCTCGGCTAATAAAGACCATAAGATCACGAAAAGGTATGTATCGCCAATTATCGTGCGGACTCAAGGCGTCCCGTTTAATACGATTTTAACTGAGCTCGAGAAGCATGTTCCAGTGGAAAAGATCACCGTTCATACGGGCAGAGCTGAAACCGTCAAAGTTAAATGTGAAGATGAAGAAACAGAAAACAGGTTAGTCTCTGGAATTAAGTCTGATAATATTTTAAAAATTCCGCATCATCAACTGAAGTCGGAGAAGGTCTTGAAATACGCAATTCGTAATGTGGATGTTACGTATGATCTGGATGACTTCCAAGAAGACCTAACAAGAGCCAGCTACTTCCCGGATAAAGTTATTCGATTGAGGAAAGCCAAAGGATCCATTGATATGCCTCATGGTTTTGGTTCTACTCCCGAACACCGAACACAACCAGTCATTAAAAAACATAACACGTATTGGACCGCTGGCAGTTTCAGTGGAGGCGTTTCGAGGAAACAAGAAGCCACTACAGTGCTACAACTGCCTGCGCTTCGGACACGTATCCATGGGCTGCACGGAAGATCCTCGTTGCAATAAATGTGCTGAGAGGCACCAGTCAAGAGATTGCCCCAAGATCAAAGGACAAGACCTCCCAAAGTGCATCAGATGTGGTGGACAGCACACATCAAGGTACACGAAATGTCCAAAATACCCCCAGGTTCTAAGGATGTCTAGTTCTAAAAGGACAGTAGGCAGATCCTATGCTGCCGCTGTGTCTATGCTGGAAGATAAGGGCCTCAACATCAACGACATACCAGGTATGTATAAACAATTAGGACGTATATTTCATCTGTTTTCTAATCTAGGCAAAAGTTACCCACAGTTGAGTGGGCTCCTTACGACCAACTGATTTTAGTATGGCTGCACAACGTTATACTGTAATCAACAAAAGTGAACTTCGGTGCGTGATATGGAACGCTAAGGGCATTCCCCGAAAGCGTATCGAGTTTCACAACTTTCTGATAAAGCAAGAAATCGACGTTGATTTCCTCTGTGAAACTCACCTCAAACCAAGCCAAGACTTCAAGCTACCTGGCTATTGTGTGTACCGTAAGGATCGAATGTCTTCAAATGCTGCAAGATGTGCGTCTGGGGGCGCTGCGATCATCATTAAGAAGGGAATTCAACACCAAGAATTAGTATCCAAGTCTTATGCGGGTATGGAATCAGCCTCCTTCATTATCAATGACGTCTCCTGTGGTGAAGTGAAGTTCGTAGCGCTCTACAATTCACCTAAACATTATCTTGACATTTGCGAGCTTGATGAACTCTTTAGTGGTGACACTCCAGTCGTCCTGGCTGGTGACCTAAATGCCAAACACCCAAGCTGGAACTCCAGAATGCAGAATTACAATGTCATGATTCTCTTTAGGTATATATCATCGCTGCTGGACCTGTGGAGGATTACTAGTAGTGAGGTTTTGGACATCTCGCTCTTGAAGGGTTTCTTCAAACCGTATAATATCTTCACGATTGATGACCTTTTGTCTGACCACAAGCCTGTTGCGTTGAGAGTTGACAATGTTGACATAAATTTTCGAGATCAACTCGTACATCATCAAGACTGGAAGCTTTACAAAGATATTCTTAAGGACTATGGCTACCATACAGACGTTGCTTACTGTACAGAGGACATCGATCAAGTTGTTGATGACATCACTAGATGTATTAACAGTGCCATAGAAGCTAGTAAGTATCCATCAGAGAATAAACCTTCTCATCGAATCCAACTCCTGGAATCCAACGCCTAATTGCTGAAAGAAACAGGACCCGTAGACTATGGCAACGCTATCGTGAACCTTGGCTCAAAACCAAGTACAACAGGTTTATCTTATCTAGTACAGAGGGTAGATTATCGCAAGCGATAATCTGCGGCACCTACTCCTACGAGGGAGTTTTGCGCCATCCCATTAATAACGACTGCTACGAGATGACAGTAGCAGTCGGGACCGACGGCCTGTTTCATGATCTTTTAGTGTCTTCAGCTGATGTAGAAGTTTCAGCTTGTCTTTATGTATGCTGTGTCCAGTTTCTAATAAATGATGTAAGAGCTGCTGAAGTTGCTGAACTCCATCGATTGGCAAGCCAACCGACGAGACAACCAGGCCACGGCCACCCCCAAGTACAACACGTTAGTGCGAAGAGTTTAAGAGGAGATAAAAGAGCTTTGCGATGCTAGATGGAATGAAAAACTCAAAAGCTTGTCGGATAGCGACAATTCCATTTGGAGTATGGTCAGAGCTTTACAGGAGAAGAAGAATGTTATGCTTCCTCCACTCCGTACACCACAAGGTGACTATGTGCAAACTGATCAGGACAAGGCCCAAGTCATTGCAGATTCACTGGAAATGCAGTTTGTTACTCCTACCAACGAAAATCCCAAGAGCCAAATCATGTCTCGGCGTGTGGAAGAAGGTATTGTCAGCTTGATGAACTCCGATATTTTGTTTGTCCGATATAAAAAGAATTATGAAAAAAAGAATTGATGAACACAAAAATGATATAAAAAATGTAATGAAAATAACCAATTATATCTACATAAGAAAAACAAAAATCATGAAATTGATTGGGAAAATACAAAAACTTTAGGAACGGAAGAACATTGGCAAAAAAGATTAATTAAAGAAAGCTACTATATAACCAAATCAATAAATTGTATAGCCCATCAATCATATAAATTAGATAAACAATGGGAAATATTGTAATAAAAATTTTAAACCTTATAATAAATCTTTTTAATTACAAACTTATAATAAATCTTTTTAATTACTATCTTTTCACTTATTAATTAATAAATTTGTTAATTATATTCTTATAATTTTTATATTTTGTAAATATAATCATAATCAATTTATTATAAAAATATGTAAATATACCTTTAATCAATTATAAATAACAATGTACAAAAATTCTCTGATTATAACAATTTAAAATAATCAAACTAATGATGTAAACAATCAACTGATGTAATAATACCTCTCAACAATGTATCTATTTAAACTTATATTCTTATCTTTTACTGAGAGAAGAATTCAGTTATACTTTCAAAAAAGTTTTTTTATACCTGAAGAAGGTCTTTGTAAACAAAATGACCGAAAGGCCTCGTATCATTTATTCCCTTTGTTATTTTGTGATGTCCTTTTTACTAATCTCTTCTTAACTATTATACATCACTTATTTTCCTTCTTTAGGAGATAAAAGAGCTTCGCGACGCTAGATGGAATGAAAAACTCAAAAGATTGTCGGCTAGCGACAATTCCATTTGGAGTATGGTCAGAGCTTTACAGAAGAAGAAGAATGTTACGCTTCCTCTACTCCGTACACCAGAAGGTGACTATGTGCAAACTGATCAGGACAAGGCCCAAATCATTGCAGATTCACTGGAAATGCAGCTTGTTACTACTACCAGCGATAAGCCCAAGGATCAAATCATGTCTCAGCGTGTGGAAGAAGGTATTGTCAACTTTGATGAACTCCCACAGCATTTAACGAAGAACAGCATCGAGGCTGGAGAGGTCGCCACCATCATAGTTAAACTGAAAAAGAAGAATGCTCCAGGAAAAGACAAGGTGAATAATAACGCCCTTATAAATCTCCCGAAGAACTTTATTGACTATCTCGCTAATATCATTAACGTCTGCTGGAAATTTTCTTACTTCCTTGTGGCTTGGAAGCAATCTATTGTGTTGAGTATCCCCAAGCAGGGGCAAAATCCTGCAATTCCGGCGAGTTAGCAACCTATTAGCCTGCTACCCACGATGTCCATAGTGTTGGAGAAAACGATTCTCGTCAGATTCCAAGACCACTGTCTAGCAAATGACCTTTTTCGGGAAGAGCAGTTTGGCTTTCTTGCTGCCCACTCTTGTCCGATGCAGATATGGAGGCACCTGAGCACCCCCCTGAACCTCTCCAGGTACTGTGTGGTGGTATTTCTTGATGTCAGTAAAGCTTTTGACCAGGTGTGGCTTGAGGGCCTTGTCTACAAAATGACCAGAGACGGGTTCCCTGCCGATTTGATATTATTGGTTAAATCCTTTCTTGACAGCAGATCCTATCAAGCCAAAGTTGGAGAAAATCTTTCCACGCCCTGTGTTGTAAAGGCCGGTGTCCTTCAGGGTTCTGTCCTCGGGCCTGTGCTATTTAATTACTTTGTACGTGATTTCCCAAAACCCGATAATTGTAATCTGCATTTTTATGCAGATGACACTGCCATTATGACATGGGCACACCAGCCGGCACACGTTATCACTCGGCTGCAGTGCGCCTTGAAGCAGTTCGAAGACTAGTTTAACTGCTGGAATTTGAACCTTAACGTCGGAAAGGCTTTGTACCTCAATAGAAAGCTCAAGCGTCGCCCAGATTCTCTTGTTCTGTTCAATAAGAAACTGGACTATGTGGACAACTACAAGTATCTGGGAGTTATCATTGACTCAAGACTCTCATGGAACCGGCATATGTCCTATGCTCTGAACGAAGAAGCTGGCTAAGTACAGTATCATGGCTCTCATGGGTCGCAACAGCGCCCTCAGCATTGACAACAAGCAAATCGATTATCCGGACCATACTCCTCTATGGCTTGCCTGCGTAGGGCGACTATCTGTAAAACCAGATGGAGTGAACTACAGTCATTCCAGAATGTTACCCTGAGGACCATTGCCCAGCTGGACAGAAGGACGGTGAAAA
>JAHWFO010086763.1:19891-59296 GCA_023313115.1 Rhysida immarginata
TGTTTCTGACAATCGTCAATCTTATTTTCTTTTTTGTATAATATGGAAGACCGCTTGGGTTGGTTAGGCTTCTTGACTACCTCAGTTTATTTCATTTGGAGTTTATTCTGGTTGGATGAGCTTTGCGAAAGCGTTGCTTTCGTCCCATCCTAACAAATGTACACTTCACTGTTCGATTGTCGATTGTCCAAATGCTCTTATTGGCATTCTATACCTAAAGCAGAGAAAAGGCTCGTTGTTTAAGAGGGGCGGTCAGAAAGTTCATAAAATTAATTTGAACGCATGATCGTACAGCAATCAAATTTGCTGGGGTCACCACCTCCTGTCCACACAAATTCCCTGCATAGTCACACATATCTGCCATCGATATTTCACCCGTGAATGTTAGAAATGTAGAGTTCCATCCTCGTCTGCAGTAATACTTTCATCATTCCTGAGAAGAGGTCTCTCACAAAATGGCTTCTTCCTTTTCCTAAACAGGTAAAATTCACTGGGCGCCAGCTTCTTGGGGGGCGATTTAGGAAATTTTATTGGCCTTGTTTAGGAAATTGAATAAGCCACTTCGTGGGAGGCGATTTCACAGCGATGTTGATGTCATTTCTGATTTAAGAAGAGCAGATGACGGGCTCTATGTTTATGGCATTCACGGGTGAAATATCGATGGCAGAAGTGTGTGATATTGAAGTGAATCTGTGGGGAGAGGGATTAGTGACCCAACCAAATTTGGTTGCCGTACGATCATGCCTTCTATGCACTGGTATGAAGTTTCTGAGCGGCCCACGTATAATTAGGTGAACTTAAATCTGCTATTTGAAAAATTATAAAAAACTTGACCCAGTGGAGATCATTGGGAAGTCCACTAAGTGTCGTTCTGATTACAGCTAGAATGGTCGAGTTTTTATAATATATGTACTATTTTACAAGTTTTTATAATTTTTTTAGATTTACACATACACATTTCAGGAATTGCAGATGATTGATGGCTTTTCGATGGGTTCTCTTCTAGTTGCAGTAGAGGACGTCGATGCCCCTCTGAGCTCTGGATCAGTATTTACAAAAGAAGATTTTCCTGGTCTCCTGTCGCCATCTCATCCTTCGGCACACCCAGGCAGGATTGTCTGCCCTCCCCCTCTTCTTCCAACAACTGTGTAATCATTGGATCTATAGGCGGAATCCTCTTTCACATCTCTGTTGCGAGATGGGCATACACGAGCCAAAAGTCCTCGTAAAAAGAAGCCTAGATGCCATCATCGTAGCAGAATGGACTGTGTTAACAACATCATCAACTTCCAATAGAAAAAGCAGCGTCAGTCAGCATCAAAGCTCTTCTCACCGGACTCGCTCTTCGATCCAAAGGATTCCTGAGCCTCAGCCAACATCATGAGAACATCATGCATAAAATTTCATCAATTCAACATCATGCAAGTGTTCAAATTCGATTATTCGATACCCTTCATCCATCCCGTAAGACTTTACTGTAGGGAAGATCATCCTACTCCCTAAGATTCCAGACCCCATAACTCGTCACCCAGTGGAGAGCGATAACCCTACTCAACATGCATTATAAGGTTTTCAATGGAGTGTTCCAACAACGATTAAAGTTATTCATGGATGAGTTCTTCGACCCAGGGCAATCATGCTCAATTCCATATCGCAATTTTGGAGAAAATTCTAGGATCGCAGCTTTCTAGGCCGCAGGCAGTTGCTTCGGTATTTCAATCATGGCTCTTGCTGTAACAGCACCAACTATGTTTCTCTTTCAAAGTCAGATCCTTTTTCCTATGCTGATAACGTTTTGTGATAAGAATCACCTCTTTCCTTCTTAAATAAATACTCGCTTTAATCACATGACCTCAAACTGTTTTGCATTATACAAACGGATTACAACAAATTTATACATGTTCCTAAACCATTGCAGAGTGTGTGAACCGATTATCGGGTTTCAGTGGTTCTCTACAAATAATTACCCTGATTATAAGGTCTGTAATGTACACACGCAGAGTTTTATGATGGAAACTGGAAATCCACAAGGTAAAACTAGATTTTTTTCAAGTTTTCATTGCTCTAAGAATTTTATGAATGTAAAATATTAGCAGTTTAATAAAGCATCCTGAGAATTAATCACAGAGTTAAGCTGGTATTTATTAACTTCTGAATCAAAAATGGGAAATTATTCATAAAATGTAAGATTATTAAAAACGAATTTAAAAATTTGATAGAATCTTTAATACCGTAAGTTTCGGTATATAATGCGCACCCTTGTATAATCCTTTTTTGTGCAAGTGTTTTTGGCTTCTTGGAAAAAAATTCCATGTATAATACGCATCCGTGTATTATGCGCACCCAAGTTTTTATAAACAAATTATTGCCCATTGGTTTAGAGCTTTGCTTACCTAACAAGTATTGCACTTTTTATGATGACTCACAATAACGTGTATTCAATATTAAATTAATAAGAACTTATTTGTTTTTTAAGAATAAAGAAATTTTCTTGTTGTCCTAGATATTTCACATCAAAATCGGAATATTATCCACAATTTTATTTAATGTTCAATGACGATTTTATTAATTTTTTCTTTATAATACGCGCATTATATCCCAAAAATTCAGGCACTAACATTTTAACCATAAGCTTATCTTACCATTCGTTGCAAAGGTTTTTCCCCAGCCACTTACAGTAGCTGAGAAATTACGAGAAATAAAATCGTTTTTGGCAAGACAGACAGTGGCAACTTTTCTTCCCAACGTAGAATCATTCTTTAGTTTACAGAACATTATATCGTTATGGTTCGTGGTTGGACTATAGCTACCATTATGCGAGCACTGTTTTGAGATAACCATTAAAATAAAATTAGCGTAAATAGTTATTACATTTCTAATTAAAAATTTGAAATTACTTCTGCGATTCCGATTTTCTGCTCATCTTCATCTACAGTACTCAGTCTATGGGTTCCTAAGTAAACGTCTGCAGAAGCAATGATATCGCTAAAATACAAAATTATATCCGCCTGTATTAGACCAAGCTTACTTTCGTTAACAAATATAATCTCGTTAAAAAAGACATTCATATTTCAATAGAGCTCTTTCTAAAAAAATAATACTATCAAAAGTCTTGTTTGATACCTATAAAATTTCATCCAAGATGAATATGAAGTTTTCAGGCATACAAATACTGGAAATTTTTCATAATTTGCATATATGAAAAGAGTCTAATTTTTAATACGTGTTATTTACTCTTACTGTCAACAAAATATAAATTAAAATATGCAACATATAGGGAGCTTATTTGGAGCTCTACACTGCCGTGCCAAAAGTATTCAGAAATCTTTTTTTACCAAGGAAAAAAACAACCTCTTTTCCATAACAACTTTTTTCCCGTATGGACATTTCGGCTGATTGATGACTACAAAGTAGCCGAACTGCGCATACGGGACATTAAATTGTTTTGGACAAAAGGTTGATTTTTCTTGGTATTAACTTTATCCACTTTGGTTGGCTTTTTAACCTTTCTTTTGTTCTGTATATGAAAATGATGTAGTCAATAGCATATTGGGTGACCTGTCGCTCAACACGAAGAGGAAACCATCAGAAAATATTTTTATATTCATCTGGTGGGATCGTTGCCACTTGGCCTTTAAACAATCCAGTAGCTGACGATTAGTGGCTGGTGGCTTGTTCACCCTTGCGACGCTCCAAGACATCCCATATTAGTTTAAATCTTGAAAAGTTGTGGCAGCAGCTTGATGTCGACATGAATGTTCCATGTCTTTGCTGAACGACTAACATGCATGACAGCATTGTCTTGCTAGAAGCAGTAGCTTGGTGCAATGCCAATAAAGAGGACGTTGATTCCTTCGACGTTTTTCTAGTTTCGCCAGAATATTATTGATTAAAAAATGAAAGGTCTTAAGAGAATGTTTTCACGCCAAACCTCAGATGTTGAAATTATTGATGAAAAATAGAAAAGAAAAATCCACAGCCTGGTTCGACCAGGAACGTTCTGCTCACTGTGCAAACGCGCCAACCAATTGCGCCACAGGAATATTATTGCCTTTTCCTGTTTTGCACACTATTGCCCTTATCAAGAAGAGTGGATCGAGCACGCCCAATCAAAACACTGATTTCGCGAATTGATTTTCCATTAATGTGGCACCCCAGGACCACTCCTCTCAAGACCGCAGAGGGAGCAAAGAGCAGAGCACACATCTCGGGTTCGAGCTACTCATAGATGGTATAGATTGGAGAAGGAATGTAATTGAAGGCACACTCTCTTAAGGTCAGCGGTTTTTTTTTATATCCTATTCTTTAAGGCTGTATTTTCTACAGATCTGATTCTGGAAAAGCCCTTTTCAGGGCTAGCAGTCTGACTATTCTTTACTGACTATTATTTTAAATTTTATCATAATGCCAGACTCAGGCAAAGCGTTAAGTGGCATTGCAAGCCAAAAAACAAGTGACGGTAAATATACATATGGCGAGATATATAAAGATGCTTGTAAAGATTACAGATTCGAAGCTTTTGATGCTATAATTAAGGATAAGCTAGAGGTTTTGCGCCAAGAAATGTGCACTAAGTATGATATTTTACAAGGCAAAGTCGAGTCACTGAAAGGGAACATTGCTGAAATCCACGACAAAATTGCTAATATGAATGCTGAAATATCTGCAGCACGCAATGAAGCCAACAAGAACTTTAATAAGTTAGAGCAGTTCCTCAAAGATCAATTCTCTGCTCTGTCAATGAAAGGTAATCAGCCTACTGGTGTAACTTCTGACTATCTAAGAGACTCTTGTGAAACAGAGAGTGTGAATCCTCAGCCTATGGAAATTATCCCCTCCGGCTTAGGGAGTAACGATAACGATGGCAAAGACCCGATTAGTACAAATCGCAAACGGCTATACAATGATACGGATAAATGGATACCTGCAAAATCTAAAAAGGCTAAAAAAGGGTTGAAAATTGACAACATTAAGGATGTTGTTGATATAAATGATACAATCGCTGTTGCTTTTCGAGAAAGAAAGTCCGAACAGCGAAAAAATGTTGAAAAGCCAAATACCAAGAGCAGCTCCTATATTCCGCCAATCATAATGCGTACTCACGGTCAGCCAATCAAGCAAATCCTGGGCGAGATTCAAAAGCATGTGGCGATTAACCTAATTACTGTACACACAGGCAGAGCAGAGACGATCAAAATAAGGTGTCATGATGAGGAAACTCATAGTAAATTGGTGTCTGGCATTAAGGCTGATAACGTGCTAAAGATTCAGCATCATCAACTTAAATCGGAAAAAGTCCTCAAATACGTTATACGAAATGTAGACGTGACGTATGACCTTAACGATTTTAATGAAGACCTGAAACAGGCCAACTACTTCCCTGAGAAAGTGATAAGGCTTAAAAAAGCCAAAGGATCAATTGATATGCCCATGATTCTGGTTCTGTTATCAAACACTGAACACAATAAGACACTTAAAAATGTGACCCGCATAGGGCCTTTAGCTGTCAGTGTTGAAATGTTTCGAGGTAATAAGAAACCTTTACAATGCTATAATTGTTTGCGATTTGGCCATGTATCTTTGGGTTGCACGGAATCCCCCCGTTGTAACAAATGCGCTAAAGATCATCAGTGAAAAGACTGCCCAAATGTAAAAGGACAAGATCCCCCAAAATGTATTCGATGTAATGGACAACACACCTCCAGTTACACAAAATGTCCAAAATATCCGCAAGTCAGGAGAGTGCAAAGTGCTAAAGTGTCCCCGGAGATTTCCTATGCCTCAATGGTCTCCAAACAAGATAAGAGCATTAACGTGAATGATTTTCAAGAAATGTATAAACAAATTGGCAGTGTATGCAATTTGTTAAACGAACTGGGCAAGAAAATGCCACTGATGAGTGGAATACTTACGAATAAACACTGACAGTATGGCTGATCGATGTTATTCTATTACAAATCGAGGTAAACTTCGTTGCGTAATATGGAACGCCAGGGGGGTCCCCCGGAGGCGTATTGAGTTTTACAACTTCCTAACCCAATGGGATATAGACATAGCATTTCTATGTGAGACACACTTAAGGCCAGGCCGCGACTTCAGGCTACCTGGTTACTGTGTCTATCGTAAAGACAGAATTCTTCCCACTACAGTAAAGTCCCCGTCAGGTGGGTCAGCAATTATTATTAAGAAAGGCATTCATCATCGGGAGGAACCAACCCGAGACTATATGGGAATGGAGGCTGCCTCTGCTACCATTACTGATGCCACACTGGGAGAAGTGAAACTAGTGGCTCTATATAATGCGCCCAAGCATATATTCGATGCCAATGAGCTCGACGAGCTGTTTTCCGGGAATATTCCCGTTATTATGGCGGGAGACCTGAACGCTAAGCACTCGCACTGGAATTCAAGATGCCATAACCAAAACGGTGTCCTTTTGTATGGCTACGTGCAAAAGCAATCTGATATTATTGCAGTAGGCCCTGTGGATGATACATATTATTGTGATCATTCTCCTTCAAGCGATGTACTTGATATTGTGTTGTTGAAGGGCTTCTACAAATCATTCAGTATCTATACTGTCAATGATCTATCCTCAGACCATAAACCAGTTGCACTAAATTTTGATAACGTAAACATTGACCTCAAAGAAGAACTGAGGCTCAAACAAGACTGGAAATTTTTTAGAGAAATTCTCAAAAATGATGACGACCCACTAAATAACGTACATAGTACGAGCGACATAGACACCAATGTGAAAAGGCTTACTGAACGTATAAATGCAGCTATTGACTCTAGTGCTTCGCCCTTAGAGTCGAAGCGAGCTGATCACCTTGATCTCACCCCAGAAATCAAACAATTAATTGAGCAAAGGAATAAGGTTAGAAGGCAGTGGTACCGAACTCGTGATTCATGGCTTAAGACCAAGTATAATAGGCTCACAAGAAGAGTTCACGAGGAGGTAAAAGCACTTCGTAATGACAGATGGAATGATAAAGTTAAGAGTCTGTCGACCCACGATAACTCTATGTGGTGCATGGTTCGAGCCTTGCAAAACAAGAAAGCCATTAATATCCCACCTCTGTTAGCCCAAAATGGCAAATTCATCACGAATGATGATGATAAAGCGCAGCTTATTGCAAGCTCACTTTCAGAACAGTTTGTCACGCCTACTGATGGTCGGCAAATAGGACTTGATATGTCCGAGAAAGTAAAATCCTGCATAACTGGCTTCTATAATATTCACGGCAATGAATTCCCAAAACATAGCATTGATGTAAATGAAGTCCTAAGCATCATTAAAAATTTAAAAACGAGAAAAGCTCCAGGTAAAGACTCTATTAAGAACACTGCTTTGAAAAATTTACCTCCAAATACAATTCAAGATATTGCAAAAGTGATTAACGACTGCTGGAAGAACACTTACTTCCCGGATGCTTGGAAGCAATCAGTTGTCTTAAGCATTCCTAAGCCAGGACAAAATCCTGCAAATCCTGTTAGCTACAGGCCCATCAGCTTGTTACCATCAATTTCCAAAATCCTGGAAAAAACAATTCTCAAGAGATTCATTGAGCACTGTGATGCCAACGATCTCATCCGCGATGAACAATTTGGCTTTCGCTCAAACCATTCCTGCCAACTCCAAACATGGAGGCTCGCAGCGGATATCAATGAGCCCCTTAATCTCTCTATGTACTGTGGGGTCGTTTTTCTCGATGTACACAAAGCCTTCGACCAAGTCTGGCACGATGGTCTTATTTTTAAAATGATTATGGATGGATTTCCTCAAGACATAATTACTCTGATACACTCGTTTCTCTCCAACCGGTTCTTTCAGGCCAGAGTTGGAGATAGTCTATCTCATATGTATGAAGTAAAAGCTGGTGTCCCACAGGGTTCAGTCCTGGGGCCAGTATTATTCAATTATTTTATGCGAGACTTTCCAAGTCCTTCTAAATGTAAGCTCTTTTTTTACGCAGATGACGCTGCTATACTGACCTGTGCTCGTCAACCAGCCGTAGTAGTCTCGCGGCTGCAGAAGGCTCTAAAGGAGTGTGAAAGCTGGTTTAGCAAGTGGAGGCTAAAACTGAATGTAGACAAATGCAAGGCGATGTTTGTCTCCAAGAAGAGAAAGAGATCATTAGATTCTCTAACACTATATGGCAAAAAACTGGAATGGGTTGAAACTTATAAATATCTTGGTGTTGTTATTGACTCTAAACTTACCTGGACTCCCCACGCAACTTATGCGTTGAATAAGGCCAGGAGAGCCAAGTTTAGCTTGATTGCTCTGCTAGGCCGGAATAGTGCTCTAAACATTGATAATAAACTCCTACTCTATAAGGTCATTGTTCGGACTATCTTGACCTATGGTATGCCCGTCTGGGCCACAATATGTAAAACTAGATGGAGAGAACTGCAAACGTTCCAAAACGTTACCCTTAGGACTATTGCGCAAAAAGATCGGGGAATTGTTCGCAATTCCTCCATTTATAATGACTTCAAAATGACTCATATTGGCAAATACGTTCAAGGGCTCATGGAATCCATGCTGCCCAATATAGAAAATCATAGCAACGAGCTAGTCTCGGGCATTTTAAAGCATCCTATGCATAGAAAGAGATATCGTGATCCAAGGCATATACTTGATATTAATTTTGAAGACATTAATTTCCAGATTACTGGACTTCATAGGTCGTGTTTTATCTAGTACTAGTGGTCTGCTTCTAGTCTAGACAGTCGTCAATCAAATTTTCCTCCACCAAGAGGAGGCAATTTTCTTTCATACTTTGGATGACCCTTGTGGGTACATCAGGCTTCTTTTCTAGCTCAGTGTATTTCCCTTGGAATATGATTATGAAGGGTGAGATTATGGAAGCTATGCTTCAAGTTCCACTTGAATACCGATACACTACACTGTTCGATTGTCGATTGTCGACCACTCCTCTCTTAAATGCAGACAACTTATCCTAGCTGAGGAATTAATGCCATAGTAGCAGCTGTTATATTTCGTTTACATCAAAAGTGAAGAGTTGATCCTGGGAGTTGAAGCCACATTAAAAGAGAAGTGTCTGGATACATTTGGCAGAGCAATTTATGAAGATTGTAGGACGCGTTGGGGCATCTGAGTTCCAAGTTAATTCTTGGAATGAATTACAACATTTTATTTTCCTTACTCGAATTGCTCGAATTCGCTGAGTTATTACATGTGAATAAACTCTTTCTATCACCGTATTTTTATCTGTTCCCACAACAGAGACAAGCTATGGCTCTTAAAAATCGCCTGACCATAGTAGAAAGAGCCTGGTAACCTTCATTGTATCAGTTTGGATTTTAATCATCACTATTTCTTAAGAAAAAGCCTTCTATTCAATTACTTATAATTGTATTTCTTTCTCTTATGAATTACCTTTGATATTTTATCGGTAATAAACGTAAGCAAAAGTTATAACTTACTCAAAATAACAGTGTGCTGCCGATAATATATATCTCTTATGAACGAGTATTCCCCCGCAACGAAAAGCACTTCCATTTACTGGTTTCACTTCTAAATACGCCTAGAATAATAGAAGATATCTTCTTTTAATTACGATAGTTATTAGATAACTTCAAGGGTGATAATAATTGAATGGTTGAGAACCTTAAAGGGCCATCATCATCTATAATGAAAAACCATCTAAGGAAGCATGGGCTGCAGCTGATGTTATTAATGATATATTTAAATACAGTAGGGGACACTGGGGCAGATTTACACATCTTTTTGTTATTATTTTTGTATTTTCATAATAAATTTATTTCACTCAATTTTAATAGAGAAAGGGTCCAAACCAATGGCTCCAGTCACATCCTATTGGATCACGAGTGTGCCGAGGGTCCTAATTAGTATATTGGCCTTTTCTTTGTGAAAAGCAGAGCTACGTACATGTTTTTGGCTTCGCTTGCTCACTGTGCGTTTCGGGCATTGTCCATATTGCCCATTGTCAAGCGATTCAGCGTTTGCTAAACATCGCTGTGCAAAAGGGTAGCAGTTTTCCCAATGTGATATGGTCATGAGCTGATAGTAAAGGGGCGAAAAGCCTTAGATAAACGTAGGCACTAACAAAGCTAAATAATAAATATATCCTGGAGATGAACCTCCAAACATCAGGTAATGATTTTTCTATCGAAAAATGCTTGTCTTTAAGACACCTTGTGATAGCACGGCTGTCTGGGTGTCTGCGATGGCCCAATCGGTGGAGGTGTCGATCATTAAAGTTTAAGCTTCTGTATGGTGCATTTAACTTACCTTAAATTTATATTATTGTGAAATTGAAAATATTTGTTCGAGGTAATCTCACCTGCGTAAACTTGCCCCCGTAGCCGGAACAGGATTACACAATACGGAAGGTATGTTTCCACACAATTTAACATAAATAAATATAAGATTTATTAGAAATAAAATTCAAACAATTTGCAATATTTATTACTTCGTTTAATTCAACGAGTACAAATGAGTTAGGATACACACATGTCATATACAGAATGCATATACAAATATTACCAAATAAAAATTTACAGGATACAAACTATACTGAATTACTTGTAATACAGCGATCATGGGCATTGTATTCACTATTCTCCAAGTTTTGACTTTTTATATGGCCCCAAACAGTGTGTAAATCTACCCCATATTCTTGTGTAAACTTGCCCCATCACCATGTTTTGGTTAAAACTAAACCTCTAAGTTTTGTTCATAAAGTTAACAATCAACTCAACAGCTTAAAATAACTGCAAAAGAACAGTATAACAGGATAAGCAATATTGAGTTATGAGGATCCAATGGTCCAAGTCCTGTAACTGTCAATATATTAGTGCGAAAATCTACGTACCAGAAACAAAAATAGAAAAAGCTCTTTATTTTACTCTTCTTACACGCGACTGACTCTAGACTGTTTTCAGGGTATATGGCGGTTGTAACTCTTCTCCTCGACTCGAAGGCGACACGCTCCAACCAACGGAATGTGAACTATCGGGAATGTGCAAACCTACCCCTGAACCAAATATGCTACGATAACCCATATCATATCATTCCCATCTCCGTCGCTTGAAGTGTATGACACATAGATGTTCTAAAGGCATTATGTATAATAGACAAAATGCAGTCAAGTATTCGTAGAATGTCATTAAATACTTGATTAATAAAACCTATGAGGCGGGAAAAGATTAAATAAATAGTTTTCGAGAAAATGCAAACTGTCCTATGACTGCGAACATTTCCTGATTGGTTGTGAAATCACGTTTCAGTAGCCCGCATTCAGATTCCAAGCAAAATCTACAAACCTCAATTCCAAAAATGTTAGGACACATTAAAAAAAAAAGCTTATGCACACAGATTTTGGAATTTTGTTATCTGTTTGCGATGTGGTTGTAATTAAACTGATAGAATATTCGTGATATATAATTATTTCATTGCAATATTTGTATTATACAAAATGCTGACATGTGTGCTCAAAACAGTTGGGACATGCGCAGAAGAAGCTCCCAAACGTGGTCGAATGTTCGAGAAACGGCTAGAACGTGACGAATTTGAGATTGCTTGAGTATATAAGATGCAGAAAAGTTGGGTCAATCTTATTTTCTTTTTTGTATAATATGGAAGACCGCTTGGGTTGGTTAGGCTTCTTGACTACCTCAGTGTATTTCATTTGGAGTTTATTCTGGTTAGATGAGCTTTGTGAAAGCGCTGCTTTCGTCCCATCCTAACGAATGTACACTTCACTGTTCGATTGTCGATTGTCGGGTTCCACAGTTGTGTCACCGTTATGGGTCGAGGAAAGCTCGTTAATAACGACTTGGAAAGGCGAATAATCCAAGGGTATGAAAATAATGAATCGCAACAGAAAAACTGCTAGGATTTTGAAGCTGCCTCCCTCTACCATTTATAATATTGTTAAACGTTTCCGCGAATCTAGTAAAATTTCCGTACGTAAAGGACATGGAAGAAAACCAGTATTTAACGCACGTGACCTTCGATCCTTGCGGCGATATTGCGTTAAAAATGGGAATGCTTCTGTAGTCGAAATCACCTCATAGGGTCAAGGATTCTTTGGAAAACGTGTATCGACCAATACAATTCTTCGCTGTATTGGTCTGATTCGGTGATGCTAACTAAAGCTGTACTATGCTCAACGTAAACCATACATCAATTCTGTCCAGAAACGCCATCGACTTCAGTGGGCACCAGCTCATGCAAGATGGTCCTTATTTCAGTGGAAACCCATCCTATGGTCTGATGAATCCACCGATCAAGTCGTTTACAGAAATAATCAACGTCGGCTTCTTCAGTGCAAGAACGAAAAAGACCACCTAGATGGTTACCACCCTACGGTTCAAAAACCAGCCCAGTCATGGTATGGGAGTGCATGAGTCTCCAAGGTTTGGCCAACCTGCACTTCTGTGAGGGGATTGTGTGATCAGTGTCCCCGCATATTTCAATAGGACAATGCCAAGCCCCATATTGCGTATTCCACGAAGGTGTGGATGCGTAATCGACGATTACGGGTATTTGATTGGCCTACGTGCACTCCTGACCTGTCTCCTATTGAAAACATTTGGCGCATTATAAAGCGCAAATTGCGCCAATGCACACCACACACAGTTCCACAATTATTAGCCTATATTCAGCAGGAAAGGGAAAAAAAATTCCGGTCGAAAAATTAGACAACCTGGTAACGTCGCTTTCTAAACGGTTGACTAGTGTCATTAAGCGGAAAGGCGACGCAACACAATGGTAAAATATGGAAAATATAAGCGCTGTTCCAACATTTGTGGCATTTGTTGCATACCAATGTACAGTGTAGCCTGCATTTCTTAAATTTGCAATAAAGTTTGTGAAAGGCATTATGTTGAATTTGTGTTTTTAGACTTTATGTAGTTAGTACACAACCTACAAAACTAACAAACAATTCGGTACTTTGTATATGCAACTTTTCATTGTGTCCCAACATTTTTGGAATTGAGATTTGTATTTCATTTGTTTTGCTATTCAACTGTTATTCCCAATAAAGGCTAAATAAGACCCATGTTAAAGGAAAAAGTTACGTTCCGATCATAGAGAATCGAAACAAGAAAACTAAAAACAGCAAAGCTTTTAATAAAAAAAAAGACGAGGAGATAAAGAGCGGGCAAGCCCAAGTTGGTGAGAATAGAGAAGACGGGGAAGGAAGGTGGAGAGCGAATAAAAAAAAGAAGACAGAATGGAACAGGAAAACAAGAAAATAATGAGTATAGCACCTTTGACACTGTATTTACAAAAATTAAACCAGAATTCTCAAAATTAGTAAATAATTATCGCACTCTTTTCCCAGACGAGCTACCGGCGGAACTACCACCCAAATGACAGACGCAGCACGAGCTGAACCCCACGCAAGATGCAGCCCCATTCAATGCTCCATTATACCAATTGACGAGGGACGAAGAGGCGGAGGTCAAGGCAACACTAAAGAGGCTTTTAAGTATTAATTTAATTAGACCATCTCCTTCTGAATATGCATACCCAGTCCTCTTGTGGCAAAAAAGATGGAGGGGCTGAGGATGTGTATTGATTTCCGAAAACTAAATCGTATAACGCAGATACCCAGTGTCAAGAATGGACACATTAGTAGATAAGCTATCCGGGGCCAAAGTATTTACAAAGCTGGACATAATGGATGCTTATCACCAGATTCGAATGCGGAAAAAAGATGTACCACTTACAGCATTCAAAACATTGTATGGTCTTTTTGAATTCCGAGTAATGACATTCGGTTTGAAGGGCACATCGTCAACTTTTTCGAGAGCACTTAATGATGCCCTATTTGATGTTCTAGACGAAGATGTCATAACTTACTTCGATGACATATTGACTTACGCGCAGGATATGGAAGAATTTAAAAAACGCACGGATCTAGTATTGCAGAGGCTCCAACAACACCGATTCTTCCTTAAAATATCGAAATGTGAATTTGGTGTCATCGAGGTCAAATATCTAGGATATAAGTTTTCAAGTAAAGGACATTCTTGTGACAATATTGTAACTAAAGCCATCAGTCAATGGCCAATACCTAAAGTCGTGCATAAAGTGCGATCATTTATGGGGGCTGTTCAGTTTTATCGGAATTTAATTCCAAAATATTCGGAAACCCCCATCTTCCAATTACTACAAAAAGAACACAAGCATTTCAAGACCTGAAGAAAGCTCTTACAAATTCACGGATACAAAAAAATATTTCGCCACAGAAAAGGCTTTCAAATTTTATGCGATGCATCAGAGTCTGCCATCGGCTTAATGATTTTTCAATTGAAAAATGGAAGGAAAAATTCTGCGACCCGGATTTGAACCAGGAACCTCGACTATCATAACCGATGCCTCTACCAATTGGGCTGTCTCTTAGTCGCCATGCAGATGTACAACAGGAAGCTGTTCTCCATCGCCTTTGAACTCGGAGATAGAGGCGAGATGAGGAGCATCTGTCTAATTATCACTGGGAGTTGATGGCCATATTACATGCCACTAGATGGTAGAGACATTATATCCAGCAGGTGCCATCTTGTATCTATATTGACAACCAAGTGGTATCCACGATTTCGGCACAGAAGAAATTATCCTGAATACAAGCAGATGTGCTAAGGCAAATGTTAGAATTGCCAGTAACGGTGTATTACATCAAGGCGGAATGCAACTTCTTTGCAGATGCACTTTGCAGATACTTCGAAAAGAGAAGCCCAAGAAAGAGTTTAAGCGAACATCATCATGGGATTCAGGGGGGATGGTGTCAGCGGAAAAAGTTACGTTTCGATCACAGAGGGATCGAAACGAGAAAATTAAAAACGACAAAGTTTTTAATAAAAAAAATAAACGAGGAGATACAGAGAAGCTGACCCCTCGAGGAATGGAAAAGAGCGAGCGAGCCCAAGTTGGTGAGAAAAGAGAAGACGGGGATGGAAGGTGGAGAGCGAATGAAAAAAAGAAGATAGAGTGGAACAGGAGATCGCCCAGAAAGGTTCGCATAACGAAGATCTCTCAAGAGGAGTTATAAAGAAGGAATGAACATAGGAAGAGAAAATGAAGACGGAGTTCGGTAAAGAAAAACATTACAGAGAAGCCCGGGAATGCAGACAGAAAAGAATGCGTAGACTTAAATGAAAAGAGGTTTTCAAATTGTTGCAGTTCCCGACGATGACCAAGCAGAGAAACGGCGAGCAAGGAATTACTTGAGAATCCCCGGCTTTAGCAAGAGGCTTTGAATTTGGACGTCGAAGCGAACGCTGACATCGCCAGCAATGTATTGGACATCGCTGCAGAACCCGAGAATAGCGAAAAGTGACGAGCGGCAGCATGCAGGTTGACATCAGCTGATGCGCAGTGCGCGGATACTCGATCTCTGCTAATAGTAAGTGAAGCATTCCGTATTATTAGAATAGACAGTAGTGACATTAAATTATACGAGTGCTAACGATTTGGTTTCAATGGTTTCTTCTGTGGGAATTTCCATTCTATCGCTATCAGTTCACTATAGAGGAGTGTACCTGCTATGCAGTCAATGAACAGTAATGCTAATATGTATATTAATAATTTATATGTTTATCTTTGCATGGATTCTCCGCAACGTGTGAACACCTACAACCGCAGATTTAATTCTTCATACATTGTGGAGTCCCGACAAAGTTCCTGAGTTTACGGGCCCTCGAATTGTGACACGACTTCCAGATGCTACTTCAAACCTCGTAGGACGAACGTCCGAAGCAGTCGACCACTTATTAAACAGTAAACTTTATATATCTAATAAGCTTAGTAGATAGAATTCTGTTTCATCGTGTCACTGTTATTCCTACTTACAATAACGTTGTGCTCAAACATAATGCTAATTGCACTTCTTTTATATCTTCGAGTAGATCGGAGCTCCCCATTCTTCCCATAGTGGGGCATGGAACCTGCCTGGGTTATGAAGAAGATTAAGAAGCACAACCATATTTACATATATTGAGTTCTTTAATTACGAATTCTCGTTAATTTTGTATTCTGAATATTAATTGCGTATCTGCAACTTTGTATTGATATGCACGCCATAATTTTGAATAGTTCATTGGAACGTTATGTAGAAATTTAATAGCAATAGTAAACTTTTGTTATATTTGTTTAAAACGTCTACCCTCCTTACTCTGCTGTCACTACATGCCATAAACACGTGACAACCCAGAATTTTGTATTGGACCGTCAGACAAAAGGGCTAATACCTTTTTTTATGGCTGCCGAGTTGTTTTTAAGGAACGATAGTTTCTGCGTTTCTGAGTCACGCTATTATTAAAAAAATGAAATAAATAACCGTATTTCGTATATCGATTAAGCCGTCTTAACATGAATAAATTGTTTTATATGCTTTGTTTAAAGCCATATAAAGTAATGGGCCCCTTTCTGAAACAGCTAATATTAATATAAAAAAATTAGTATATTATATAAAATAGATACGGACGATAATCTTATGGAGATGAGGCGATAGGTTACGTACAAATCACGAGAGGAGGGAATGTGTGTCTTGTGAAATGTAAAACTACACAGGGCTTCTAAGTTACATATTGTGAGGCCATTTATTTTTAATAACAATAAATAGAAGCCCAGCTGCTTATAACTACTAGGTCAGCTGCGACATCGCTTCAATACTTGATGAAATATTTTTAGTGCTATCATTATTGAATAACATGCATCCTAAACTACCATTCTATCGGTTTTTTCACGTGTTATTGCATAACCAATATCTCCACATCCCCTGAAATGATCCTAACATACAAAAAGCGATGGATGTTTCGATAATCTTCTTTCATCTCTTCGAATAGCACGAAACCACGCATTCTTCGTTTTGAATCTTTTGGAACAGATATGTTCTGATTTTTCTTTATACTTGTACATTTGTACTCCGTTATTTATTTCTGGCCAGACAACGACTTACTAGCTAGAATTACAAGGAAGCTTTGTTGCTTCAGCAATCAGCTGCCGTGATCTTTAAAGAAATGTGACGTCAGAGGAGAGAAGCAACTACGGCCGACGTTTTGTGAGAAAATTGGACCTTCCATGACTGAGCAATGGAACAAGATTAGTCATCAAAAGCAAGAATCCTCGTGTTATCGAGGCTATGGTCATCACAGGGAAATTACAAAAATGAAATTTTGTTCATTACAAAAATCCTTAGTGGAAAAATGTTAAAATTATTTGCGAGCGATTAACTCATCCAAAAATTCCGAAAACTTTTATACATGTTCATGTTGATCTGGATTATTCAAAAACGCTACCATTGCGAGGGCATATTGAAAAGTAATGCCTCCATGGCTGTGACTTTTTTATTTTCTAAACGATTTTCAAAATTTTTTTTGTATCTGATACTTACATTTGTCCTCTATGTAATGCACTATTCACTTTTCGACATAGTCCCCATCCCTTTCCATGCATTGCGCCAACGCGTGACTAGTCGGGTGAACCCGTCGGAGGGAAATTCGGGCTTGTTGCCGACATCAGGACCGAACGGCAGGTTTCACCTCGTCGTCAGAACGCAACTCATGCCCCTTAAGGTGCTCTTTTGGGAAGTGGTGAAAGTCGCAAGGTGCAAAGTCTTTCATTTTTGAACTGCAATTTTTCATCTTTGAACTGTAGGCGCTGCAACTTCCTCTGGTGTGTGGCGTTCGTGTGCAGACGGGCGTTATCGTGCTGCAGAAGAGGATCCAAAGCTGCCATTCAATCCTCGTGTCGGCGACAATCCCGGAATTACTCTCCGACTGGTTCACCAAACTAGTTCACGCGTTGGTGAATGCGTGGAAAGGAATGGGACTATGTCGAAAAGTGAATAGTTCATTACATAGAGGACAAATGTAAGTATCAGATACAAAAAGAATTTTGAAAATTGGTTAAAAAATAAAAAAAGTTACAGTCATTGAGGCATTACTTTTCAATATGCCTGTCGTAAATAACATGCATAATGTCTATTATAAAAAGTGCATTATTTATTCATTGAAATTAATAGTTGTTTGATGTAAACTCAATGTTTAAGAGAGTTTGTTAATCTTAGAATTGAATATTTCTGCATTAACAATTTTTAAGTTTAAATACTGTATTTAAAATAACTTTTAATAAATAAAATATGCTAATAATTACTTTCTCTGCAGAAAATCAAGTACAGTATTTTAATAATTTAAATGAATAAATAACACACTCTTTTATAATTGTATATCGGAGCAATATCCTGCCATATACGCCTCGTTTTCAAAGCAATTTGATTCTGTGCGCCACTCCAGCGTGAAATTGGTTCTGAACCTTTCTAAATCAAGGTTTTGCTTTTAGTAAACTGTTTTCTAAATCAAGTTGATAAAATCAGAAAAACATGAATTGCTCAGATTACAGTACAAATGACTTTAAATTTGCAGAAGAAAACTTTATAAGAACTTCTACATGAACCAAATGTAACAGTTGATACTACAGTATACAGAGTGTAAATGGACGATGTTTCACAAATTTAAGGATATATAGAGGATGATGCGGTGAACATTTTTTATTAATAAACCCATAGTCCCAAACGAAAAGCGACGAAGCCAAAGCATGTTTGATGCTCTGTTTTGCGTCAAGCCATGGAATGGCTGTAATTTATTGTTATTTATTGTTCCTTTTCCTTTATTGCTTTTTCGAAAGCTTTAAAAATTAAAATTAAAAAAAAAACAACTTAATGCGGCCAATTTACATGACTGGCAAACCTACCCGCCTTTACCCTACCTTTCAGCAAAATTGCTGCACCTGACCAATCATACAACGGTCCCTGGACGGTTCCATTGGAAATACGTTCGCGCGTTAGGTTTCACGCTCGAAATTCCAATGCAGTGACAACACAGTAATTCAGACAGCCATTCCATGGCTTGATGCAAAACACAGCATCAAACATACTGTGGCTCCGTCGCTTTTCGTTTGAGACTATGGGTTTATAAATAAAAAATGTTCACCACATCATCCTCTACATATCCTTAAGTTTGTGAAACGTCGTCCATTTACACCCTGTATAAGAAAATTTTTCAGGCTATAGGCACTCATCAAATTGATGTTTTTATATCAAAATTTACATTTTATAATTTTTACTACTGAAAGCAATATTCAAAAATGATTTGAGTGTAATAAATATTAGCACATTTACAAAAACAGTTTTTTAATCGGATGATATTATTTAAGATGGCCGACCTGAGCGGTAGCCGTTAACTTTCGCTCCTGGCTGTGGTTGATAATTTGTTAAAGTTTTTTATAACGCATGCCATTTCTATTATCACGTGTGATCAGTGTGCTGTACACGTCAATGCTGGTAGTACCTTTTGTTGAACTTACTATTAACGATGCCTAAAGAGGACAAATCTTCCAATGCTCGCAAAATGAATCCCGAATGCGTCCATCTTCGCTTCTATCGAGAAAAACGTCGCCGAATGCTTGTCTAATCCAATAACATTAGACAATTTATTCGATACTCTATTCATATTTGGTGACATAATCTCGGCTTAATTAATTGGACGCCCAACTTAACACCATGGAAAACACCATGGATGCAAATCGTAGACCTAATGCTCCTCATGCCGATTCTGAGCTCTCCCGTCTGTTCGATTGTCCCTAGTGCAGCAGCAGATCAATGATATTGAACACCATTCTAGAAGATATAATGGAGATTTTACGGTATCGTGGAATCGCCTACAGAAAATATCATTACCACCTGCTTGGAGATTTTCTACTCCAGATTGGATGTTCAGCTGGATTCATCCGCCATCCTCTTGGCTTATAGGATTGGCCCTAGCTCTGCCACAAGGATACGCCCGATCCTCTTTCAATTTTCCTCTGCGGACTATAAAGATACTGTTATAAAGAACAGAAGGAAACTGAAAGGCCTCCCATTCCAAATCACTGAAGATTTGACAGCTGCTCGTTACCGTCTACTTTGTGCTGCAAAATCAAAACTGGACCCTGGCAACGTTTGGTCCCATGGAGGCAGTATTCCAGTATTCTTACCAAGGTCTCGTCTGGTAAAATAATCAACATCCGCAGTATCTCTGATCTTGAGTCTATGTCTTGTTATTAATTGATCCTAAATGCAATACCAATTTCATAATATCTTTCAGAATGTATTTATAATTACATTTAGGTAGTTATACATTAGCCAATACTATATCTCCTATTATAGTTGCAATACACTGTTATTATATTAGCATTTAATTTATTTTAGTTTTATCTACCCAGTCTTTCTCCCTCTCGGCTTCCATCCTTATGTCATCTTTCACTAACTTAACTTTAATTAATGATGTTAACAGTTCTATTTCGAACAGTTTTCAAAATACTCCTTCCCCTTTTTTCTTCTTTAGTCTTAATATTCGTAGCTTACACGCTAACTCTTCTGCTCTTCCGCAACGATAACTCTACTACAGTTCCCTCCGCATATTATTTCTTTGTCTGATATCCCACCTCTAATCAATTTTGCAATCGAAGCTATACATCCCCTTCAAAGAGAGAAGGTGGCCTAACGATTTACAGAGTCGAGTCACATTATTATGAACACCAGCTAATATCCCGAATAACCTTTAGCGGCACGGACAGCAGCTAGATGGTGTGGGAGTGAGCCAAGAAGATTCTGGTAGGTTTCTACTGGTAGCTATTGCCATGCAGACTGCAATAGCTGCTGAAGGGTATGCGGTGGTTGTTCCATAGAACGCACATGACGATCGAGGTGATCCCAAAAGATCTTGATTAGCTTGAAGTCTAGGGAATTAGGGGGCCAGGGTTGTACTTGGAACTGAGCATCCAACCTCAAACCATCCACGAGCAATTGAAGTTGCATGACACGTCGCCTTGTCTTGCTGGAACGTGCCAAGCCCTCTGGGAAGTGAGTCATATATGGATGTCAATTATGGAGAAATAACCGAATCGGTTGAGAGTGCCTTCCACAGGTAGCAGTGGGCTCAGACAATGCCATGAGGACACATCCCACACCATGACACTACCGCCACCAGCCTGGAGTTGTCCAACAATGGTTGTACGAGGCTTGTTCCCGGAGGTTTCTCGCCTCACCCCCCAACGGCAGTCACTTCTGTGGAGCAGAAAGAACGACTCATCGGAGAAGGCAACCTTTTTCCAGATAGTAGTGGTCCAGTTTCTGTTCTGTTGGGCAAGTTGAAGCCGTTTTTGGCAATAAACCCTTCGCTTTTCAACTATATATATGTTTATATACCGTGTGTTTCAAAAGTTCCCGAACGCAGGAGATGACTCTCCCTGCATAACGTGCTGTTGTGCAGGTATGCTGAAGGGCTGGTAGATAGAAGCCACTGTCTCTCAACCTCTTTTTTTCAATTAATGGATGCGCCCAGCCGTTATGAATCCCGCTATTTAATTTACATAAATGCTTATACGCTAATATGAGAGTGAAATAAAAGGCTAAAGTAAAAAATACTATAAATTTCATTTATAAAACGTACGAAACTGGTAGTAACCCTACACAGGGAAAACAGAATTTCCAACAAGTTTCGCCATTTATTCCCGGCTTTATCAAGGACACAACAAGACAATCGACAATCGAACAGTGAAGTGTACATTTATTAGGATGGGACGAAAGCAGCGCTTTCACAAGGCTCATCCAACCACACTGAGGTAGTCAAGAAACCTAACTAACCCAAGCGGTCTTCGATATTATACAAAAAAAAAATAAGATTGACGACTGTCAGAAACAAAATACAAACGAAATAAAAAAAACACAAGGACAAAGAAGATTATCACATCTTCCAGTAGTCCGGGAAGGAGACATTGCTAATATCTTCAAAACTGACGTCAAGAACGTGCCTCGGTTTACGATACTTCGTATGCCAGTTCATATTCAATGAGTTTTTCAGTATTCCATTCACAAGTTTATTGTCGCGAGTCTTCATCTTCTGTATCATAATCAAAAGGAGATCCTGTATAAACTTTCCTATGTTTAAATCCATGTGGATGGATCGGTTTTTCACCGTCCTTCTCTCCAGCTGAGCAATGGTCCTCAGGGTAACATTCTGGAATGACTGTAGTTCACTCCATCTGGTTTTACAGATAGTCGTCCACACAGGCGAGTATAATCCGGATAATCAATTTGTACAGAAGTAGGTTGTTGTCGTCAATGCTGACGGTGCTGTTGCGACCCATGAGAGTTCTGATACTGTACTTAGCCCTCTTCGCTTTGTTCAGAGCATAGGACATATGCCGGTTCCAGTTCCATGAGAGTCTTGAGTCAATAACTCCCAGATACTTGTAGTTGTCCACCCAGTCCAATTTCTTATTGAACAGAACAAGAGAATCTGGGGGACGCTAGAGCTTCCTATTGAGGTACTAAGCCTTGCACTTTCCGACGTTAAGGTGCAACTTTCAGCAGTTAAACCAGTCTTCGAACTGCTTCAAGGCGCACTGCAGCCGAGTGATAATGTGAGCTGGCTGGTGTGCCCATGTCATAATGGAAGTATCATCTGCATAAAAATATAGATTACAATTATCGGGTTTCGGGAAATCATGTACAAAGTAATTAAATAGCACAGGCCCGAGGACAGAACCCTGAGGGACACCGGCCTTTACAACACGGGGCGTGGAAAGATTTTCTCCAACTTTCGCTTGATAGGATCTGCCGTCAAGAAACGATTACACCAACAAAAACATATGGGCAAAGAACCAGTCTCTGATCATTTCGTAGACAAGGCCTTCATGCCAAACCTGGTCAAAATCTTTACTGCCATCGAGAAATACCACCCCACAGTACCTGGAGAGGTTCAGGGGGGGTGCTCAGGTCTTCAACGAGCCTCCATATCTGCATCGGACAAGAGTAGGCAGCACGAAAGCCAAACTACTCTTCCCGAAAAACGTCATTTACTAGACAGTGGTCTTGGAATCTGACGAGAATCGTTTTCTCCAACACTTTGAACATCGTGCAGGCTAATAGGTCGGTAACTTGCCGGAATCGCAAGATTTTGCCCTTGCTTGGGGATACTCAACACAACAGATTGCTTCCAAGCCACAGGGAAGTAAGAAAAAATCCACCAGACGTTAATGATATTAGTGAGATAGTCAATAAAGTTCTTTGGGAGATTGATAAGGGCGTTATTACACACCTTGTCTGTTCTAGGAGCCTTCTTCTTTTTCAGTTTACTTATGATGGTGGCGACGTCTCCAGCCTCGATGCTGTTCTTCGTTAAATGCTGTGGGACTTCATCAAAGTTGACAATACTTTCTTCCATACGCTGAGACATGATTTGGCTCTCGGGCTTATCCTTGGTAGGAGTAACAAACTGCATTTCCAGTGAATCTGCAATGACTTGGGCCTTGTCCTGATCAGTTTGCATATAGTCACCTTGTGGTGCACGGAGTGGAGTAAGCGTAACACACTTCTTCTTCTGTAAGGCTCTGACTATACTCCAAATGGAATTGTCGCGAGATAACATGCTTTTGAGTTTTTCATTCCATCTAGCGTCGCGAAGCTCTTTTATATTCTTTTGAACTCTTCGCACTAACCTGTTGTACTTCGTTTTTATCCAAGGTTCACGATAGCGTTGCCATAGTCTACGGGTCCTGTTTCTTTCAGCAATTAGGCGTTGGATTCCAGGAGTGAGTTGGATTCGATGAGAAAGTTTAATCTCTGATGTATACTTACTAGCTTCTATGGCACTGTTAATACATCTTGTGATGTCATCAACAAGTTGATCGATGTCCTCTGTACAGTAAGCAATGTTGGGATGGTAGCCCTAGTCCTTAAGAATATCTTTGTAGAGCTTCCAGTCTTGATGATGAACGAGTTCCTCTCGGAAATTTATTTCAACATTGTTAAAGTTCAACGCCACAGGCTTGTGGTCAGAAGAAAGGTCATCAATCGTGAAGATATTGTACGGTTTGAAGAAACCCTTCAAGAGCGAGATGTCCAAAACGTCACTACTAGGTGAGTGGTCGCAGTATTAGGTGTCCTCCACAGGTCCAGCAGCGTTGATATCATCTCTACCTTGTTTGTACCTATAGAGAATCATGCCCTTGTAATTCTGCGATCTGGAGTTCCAGCTTGGGTGTTTGGCATTTAGGTCACCAGCTAGGACGACTGGAGTGTCACCACTGAAGAGTTCATCAAGCTCACTAATGTCAAGATAATGTTTAGGTGAATTGTAGAGCGCTACAAACTTCACTTCACCACAGGAGACGTTATTGGTAATGATGGAGGCCGATTTCATACCTGCATAAGACTTTGATACTAATTCTCGGTATTGAATTTCTTTCTTAATGATGATCGCAGCGCCTTCAGATGCACATCTTGCAGCATTTGAGACTATTCGATCTTTACGGTACACGCAATAGCCAGGTAGCTTAAAGTCTTGGCTTGGTTTGAGGTGAGTTTCACAGAGGAAAGCAATGACGTGCTCCTTGAAACGTACGTTGAAGTTACGGGTCGATAAACTTATGTAAAACTTATCGCAGAAAGCGTTCAGGCAATATACTCCAGATTGGGAGAAATCGTCAGATGCAGTTAGGGTAGACGGGCGCAAGGTACAAAGAACAGGAGTAGGAAAACGGAAATAAATTCGGAGGCCAAAGGAAGAGAGGAAATTGGAGAGGTGGGAGAAATAGGGGTCGAGGTATAATAGAGAAACCCACTTTTTCCAGGTTATATCAGGGGAGGGGGGACTCGGGCTACGGAAGGCACTTTTGCGTCGCTGAAGACCTTTCATATACCTCCAACGTCTCATCCCCCTTAATCCTGCCCCCCCCCCCTAGCCTAAATGCCCTAGTCAAGACCCACAAGCCTAACATGCCTATACTAAAATGAGACGACTTTGCAGTTCTGTTACGATGGTGTAATACCATGGCGCCACCATCGGTTGTGTTCGATGTGAGAACCAGATTGTTGGATGATCGCCCGGCACCGTAATTTCCAATGAAGTAGGCCGAGTTTGAGGGACTCCATGGGAAGTTCGTTCCACACCTGCTGACACACTTTCCATAGCCCATCAGCGGTTCATGGTCGGCGACTTCCGAGCCATCGTGTCAGGAGACCAAAACCACAGAAATCAATCGGTGATGCGTCAGGAGATTTTACAGGCACATGAGAGAAGGGAATAACTCGTATGCCCATCTCCTGTTCCATCTTCCTGTAGTAAGCCACGGATGACTTGGCAATGTGGCTTGATGCCGTCTCCATGTGGATCCAAACTTTTGATTTATGACGTCGCTCCAGCCCAAGATTGTCATGAATCATTCTGGAGATTGTTGCCTGTGAAATACCTTTCCCTTGGGCTAGACTTCTCTGCGTGGGAGGGTTTTCTTTCAGCACTTCAGACCGGATTTCTCGCACCACCTGAGCTGAGCGTGTTGACTGAGGCTTGTTTCTGGCCTGCTTCTCTGCTCGTCCATGTTCATTAGATGGTCGAAATTTGTTCTTTTTCATTATTCGACCCACAGTAGCTTTGGATACCACTTTACCATTTCGTTTGCATAAGTACACAATGCAGGAAAGAGTGAAGTTAGCGTCGGAAAGGCCAAACATATACCCTTCCCCAAAAGCTGTGATTTTGGAAGCCATGTTTCAGCACGAAATGTCACAAATAACAGCAACAAGTGTATACAAACCTAATCTCCATGAACAGTGGAGAGTCATGCAAATCACATTCCGTCAAGGTCAACACGGCGTTTAAAGTCGTCATTTGATCTGAATCAACCCTCCGTAAACCCTGTTGGTTATTACTCCACCGCCCCTGCCCATCTCGTTGCCAAGACCCTCTCTGCATTCCTCTTCTACCTTATGCTCCTTCCTAATACCTACTATGTCCGGAACTCCCTCGCCCTTGCTGAATCTCTTTCCTCCTTACGAACACGTGTCTCTTATGTCCATTGTCTTCACTAACTTATATATTAATATCCCGGTACCCACCTCCTTTAAGATTCTCAAACGCCTTTTACGTACTTGCTCTTTCCCTAAGCCCGATGCCATCGACCTTTTATGCCACCCTGTCATTTCCTCACAAAACTACTTTTCTTTTAACAACATGTTCTATTCTCAACCTACTAGGTCGGGTATGGGCTTCTCACTTAGCAGCTTCCTTATCTGAAGTCTTCTTACAACACCTCGAACTAAACTTTTTCACCCCCCCCTCCTTGCTAACTCCACTATCATCTCATATTTCCGATATGTGAACGACATCCTTATTATATATGATTCCCATTCTTCCTCCCCCACTGACATCGCTGACACCTTAAACTCCTCTTCCCATATCCATTTTACCTACGAAACAAAAGTTAACAATTCCATCTCGTACCTTGATATCCTCATTAGTAACAACCTCCAAATTAACCGTTTCTCGTTCACTGTCTTCCGTAAACCTATCACATCGTCAAATCTAATCCACCTTTCTTACTCACCCCCCCCCCCCTTCCCGTTCACAAGCACTCTCCCCTACGCGTCTTCATTGAATGTGCTTGGAAGTTCCCCCTCAGCCCCCCCCCCCCCCCCCTTTTCCCGCAACTCCGAACTCTGTATCATCCATGGCCTTGCCCGTATGAACGGCTTCTCGTCTTCTAGTTCTCCCGTACCCTTCAACGCCACAAACGTGCCTTTTTTCGCCCGAGCCCCCCCCCCCCTTTAATATAATCCGGAAAAAGTGGGTTTCTCTTTTATACCTCGGCCCCTATTTCTCCCACCACTCCAATTTTCTCCAAGTTTCTTTCTGTTCCCCTACCCCTGTTCTTTGTACCTTGCATCCGATTACCCTAACTGCATCTGACGTTCTCTCCCGATCTGGAGTATATCGCCTGAACTGTGCTTTCTGCGATAAGTTTTACATAAGCTTACCGACTCGTAACTTCAATGTTCGTTTCAAGGAGCACGTTAACTCCTACGAGAAAGAAGACGGTAATTCTCATTATGCCAACCATCTTGCCATATCCGGAGATGCTTTGAAAACCCAAGACGAAGTAATGTCCATCATACACAAATGCACCGACCCGTTCAAGATTGCGACCCTTGAGTCAATAGCGATATTTAAAGCCAAGAGGTCTACACGTACCCTCCTAATTTACCAAACGGATTTTGAAGTACATGGTAAACTTGACTCAGTTTTCGACCTTGTATAATGCTTTTATTTATTTCCGGAATTTTTCGGATATGTTTTATATAATTTTACGCTCATTTTCCTCTTGTCTTGTGACAACCGGATATATTTTCTTTTCGGTCCGCGATTTGTTTGATTTTCTCTTATATCAATTTATTCATTGGATGGCCCTTTAGTAGTTTTTGTTATTAGTTCACACTTCTATAATTTCATTCTCCTGTAATTCTGTACCTGGATTCTGTATGTAAAGGCCTGCAAGCCTCTTGTTGTGTTCAACAGGTTAGTCTCTGGCATTAAATCTGATAATATTTTAAAAATTCAGCATCATCAACTGAAGTCGGAGAAGGTCTTGAAATACGTAATTCGTAATGTGGATGTTACGTATGACCTCGATGACTTCCAAGAAGACCTAAAAAGAACCAACTACTTCCCAGAAAAAGTTATTTGATTGAGGAAAGCCAAAGGATCCATTGATATGCCAATGGTTTTAATTCTACTCCCGAACACCGAACACAACCAATCATTGAAAAACATAACACGTATTGGGCCGCTGGCAGTTTCAGTGGAGGCCTTTCGAGGGAACAAAAAGCCACTACAGTGTTACAACTGCCTGCGCTTCGGACACGTATCCATGGGCTGCACGGAAGATCCTCGTTGTAATAAATGTGCTGAGGGGCACCAGTCAAGAGATTGCCCCAAGATCAAAGGACAAGACCCCCTAAAGTGCATCAGATGTGGTGGACAGCACACATCAAGCTACACGAAATGTCCAAAGTAACCCCACGTTCAATGGATGTCTAGTTCTAAAGTGACAGCAGGCAAATCCTATGCTGCCGCTGTGTCTACGCCGGAAGATAAAGGCCTGAACATCAACGACCTACCAGGTATGTATAAACAATTAGGACGTATCTTTAATCTGTTTTCTAATCTAGTCAAAAGTTACCCACAGTTGAGCGGGCTCCTTACGACCAACTAATTTTAGTATGGCTGCACAACGTTATACTGTAATCAACAAAGGTGAACTTCGGTGCGTGATATGGAACACTAGGGGCATTTCCCGAAAGCGTATCGAGTTTCACAACTTTCTGATAAATCAAGAAATCGACGTGGCTTTCCTCTGTGAAACTCACCTCAAATCAAGCCAAGACTTAAGCTACCTGGTAATTGTGTGTACCGTAAGGATCGAATGGCTTTAAATGCTGCAAGATATGCGTCTCGGGGCGCTGCGATCATCATTAAAAGAGGAATTCAACACCAAGAATTAGTATCCAAGTCTTATGCAGGTATGGAATCAGCCTCCATCATTATCAATGACGTCTCCTGTGGTGAAGGGAAGTTCGTAGCGCTCTACAATTCACCTAAACATTATCTTGACATTTGCGAGCTTGATGAACTCTTCAGTGGTGACACTCCAGTTGTCCTGGCTGGTGACCTAAATGCCAAGCATCCAAGCTGGAACTCCAGAACGCAGAATTACAATGGCATGATTCTCTGTAGGTACATACAAGGTAGAGATGATATCATCGCTGCTGGACCGGTGGAGGACACCTACTACTGTGACCACTCCCCTAGTAGTGACGTTTTGGACATCTCGCTCTTGAAGGGTTTCTTCAAACCGTACAATGTCTTCACGATTAATGACCTTTCTTCTGACCACAAGCCTATGGCGTTGAACTTTGACAATGTTGACATAAATTTCCGAGAGGAACTCGAACATCAGCAAGACTGGAAGCTCTACAAAGATATTCTTAAGGACTATGGCTACCATCCCGACCTTGCTTACTGTACAGAGGACATGGATCAACTTGTTGATGACATCACCAGATGTATTAACAGTGCCATAGAAGCCAGTAAGTATCCATCAGAGAATAAACCTTCTCATCGAATTGAACTCTCTCCTGGAATCCAACGCCTAATTGCTGAAAGAAACAGGACCCGTAGACTTTGGCAACGCTATCGTGAACCTTGGCTCAAAACCAAGTACAACAGGTTAGTGCGAAGAGTTCAAGAGAAGATAAAAAAGCTTCGCGACGCTAGATGGAATGAAAAACGCAAAAGCTTGTCGGCTCGCGACAATTTCATTTGGAGTATGGTTAGAGCTTTACAGAAGAAGGATGTTATGCTTCCTCCACTCCGTACACCACAAGGTAACTATGTGCAAACTGATCAGGACAAGGCCGAAGTCATTGCAGATTCACTGGAAATGCAGTTTGTTACTCCTACCAACGATAAGCCCAAGAGCCAAATCATGTCTCAGCGTGTGGAAGAAGGTATTTTCATCTTAGATAAAGTCCCGCAGCATTTTACGAAGTACAACATCGAGGCTGGAGAGAATGCCAACATTATAAATAAACTGAAAAAGAAGAAGGCTCCAGGAAAAGACAAGGTGAGTAATAACGCCCTTATGAATTTCCCAAAGAACTGTATTGAATTTCTCACCAATATCATTAGCGACTGCTGGAAATTTTCTTACTTCCCTGTGGCTTGGAAGAAATCTATTGTGTTGAGTATCCCAAATCAGGGGCAAAATCCTGCAATTCCCGCGAGCTACCGACCTATTAGCTTGCTACCCTCGATGTCCAAGGTGGTGGAGAGAACGATCCTTGTCAGATTCCAATATCACTGTCTAGCAAATGACCTTTTACGGGAAGGGCAGTTTGGCTTTCGTGCTGCCCACTCTTGTCCGACGCAGATATGGAGGCTCGTTGAAGACCTGAGCACTCCACTGAACCTATCCAGGTACTGTGGGGTGGTATTTCTCGATGTCAGTAAAGCTTTTGACCAAGTGTGGCATGAGGGCCTTGTCTACAAAATGATCAGAGACGGGTTCCCTGCCGATTTCATTTTGATGGTGAAATCCTTTCTTGACGGCAGATCCTATCAAGCCAAAGTTGGAGAAAATCTTTCCACACCCCGTGTTATAAAGGCCGGTGTCCCTCAGGTTCTGTTCTCGGGCCTATGCTATTTAATTACTTTGTACATGATTTTCCAAAACCCGATACTTGTAATCTGTACTTTTATGCGGATGACACTGCCATTATGACATGGGCACACAAGCCGGCTCACGTTATCACTCGGCTGCAGTGCGCCTTGAAGCAGTTCGAAGACTGGTTTAACTGCTGGAAGTTGAACCTTAACGTCGGAAAGTGCAAGGCTTTGTACCTCAATAGGAAGCTCAAGCATCCCCTCGATTCTCTTGTTCTGTTTAATAAGAAACTGGACTGGGTGGACAACTACAAGTACCTGGGAGTTATCATTGACTCAAGGCTCTCATGGAACCAGCATATGTCCTATGCTCTGAATAAAGCGAAGAGGACTAAGTACAGTATGATAGCTCTTATGGGTCGCAACATCGCCCTCAGCATTGACAACAAGCTACTTCTGTACAAATCGATTATCCGGACCATACTCCTCTATGGCATGCCTGCGTGGGCTACTATCTGTAAAAGCAGATGGAGTGAACTACGATCATTCCAGAATGTTACCCTGAGGACCATTGCCCAGCTGGACAGAAGGACGGTGAAAAACCAATCCATCCACCTCGATTTAAACATGGCCCATATCGGTAAGTTTATACAGGATCTCCTGTTAATTATGATACGGAAGATAAAGACTCACGACAATAAGCTTGTGAAAGGGATTCTGGAGAACTCAATGAATATAAACTGGCATACGAAGTATCGTAAACCGAGGCACGTTCTTGACATCAATTTTGAAGATATTAGCAATGTCTCTTTCCCAGACTACTGGAAGATGTGATAATCTTATTTTTCCTTGTATTTTTTATTTTTTATTTCGTTGGTTTTTATTTATTTATTTATTTATCTATGTATTTATTTATTTTTTTGTTTCTGACAATCGTCAATCTTATTTTCTTTTTTTATAATATGGAAGACCGCTTGGGTTGGTTAGGCTTCTTGACTACCTCAGTGTATTTCATTTGGAGTTTATTCTGGTTAGATGAGCTTTGTGAAAGCGCTGCTTTCATCCCATCCTAACGAATGTACACTTCACTGTTCGATTGTCGATTGTCTTGTTGTGTTATCCTTGATAAAGCTGGGTATAAATGGCGAAACAAGTTGGAAACTCTGTTGTCCTTCTGTTATACTGTAAGGTAACTACTAATTTCGTTGATAGAAACAGTATTATGAACCCGTCTCTCATTTATATTATAAAACTTACGGTATACGGGTATTAAGCTGATACAGATACAGTAACAGTTTAAAAAGTGTTTATTGCCTGAAAACAAACAAATGAGAAACTTTCCCACTATGTAAAACTGTTTTTATGTAATTTATTTCAGCACATGGTTTCTTTTCAGTAGTTGGCTGAAATTACTCTTGCTGTCATAAGTTAGGCTTTCCCTACATACAGAAGGGGCAGTTCGGGAACTTTTGAAACACACGTTCTTAATAAATATATTTTGTTTTGTATTACTTCATTATACGTTCTTTCGGCCAGGGACTTAACTCGTCGGGTTTCAGCCATACTGACCCTGGTCTGATATTGTATATTACATTTAAATAAATAAATAAATAAATAAATAAATAAATAAATAAATAATAAACCCTTTTTATTAAAGTTATGAAAACTTTCATAATAAAATTTATATGTGAAATATTAATAAAAAAATTACTGAAGTATTTTTACCATAAACGGATATTCATGCGGAATAGCAGCTTCTCCACCAATTACCCTTGCACCTGTATAATCAATGTAAGATAAATATTAAATCAAAGCAATTGCACTGAATTACCAAAATAAATATAACGCATTCTGTTAATTTAAGATGAAATACAATATAAATATTATATACTTTTCGTGATCTAGGGTTATACCTCTCTTATTAGTCGTTAGACGTTTTCTTTTTACTGAACGTTTCTCTTCCGTACTGTAAAAGATTAAGGAAGTAATTTAATTCTGTCTAAAATTATATCAAACTACAGGAATGCATCTAGAAACTTAGCAAGGCACGGCACAGGTGATCATAATGTAAGGCAGATAGGAGCATTGTAGACTTTTATTCGCATTTTGCGAGCCGCTACTTTCTCTGGTCGAAATCTACCGAGCGATTCCGGAATCACGCAAGAAATGGTTTTACGGAAAACGTGATGGCATGCAATATCAGCACAGCGACTTCCGTGAAATAGTACGGAACTAATAGAGTTAGTTAGAGTAAACGCCGAGGGTGTTAAAACGGAGTAAGGCGCAAAAAGATTAAGCGAAAGCAGGGTTCAACTTAAAAAGACAGATCCTGTGCTGCTCTATTGGTGCTTAGATGCAACTCTAAATTGTACGCTTAATTTGAACATACCAGATGCAGATCATGGCTAATAATAGGAAGATTGTTTTCATCATTTTACTTTCAAAGAGTGAAGAGAAATTGATAGAAAATATTCACAGTGAACCAATTTGGCCGCTTTTATTGTATCTAATGTGGAAATAATCAAAACTTATTTCATTGTAATGTTCAAGAGTATACTGCCAACGGATTTTATTACCATCAATAAAATGTCACGATAAAATTACAAAGAAAACCAATGGATTGCTTTTAAAAATTAAAGAGAACATCGGGTGTAAAAGAAATTTTATATGCGAATACAAAGATTTATTTACTTGAAAGGAATTTGCATTGTGAAACGAAATTTTATTACAACATACATTGTATCCGTTTCCCGGATTTCTCGATCGTCACGTTGATTTTTCTCTTTAGAATTGTGATAAAAGAGTATTGTGAGAAATATTCACAATATGAAATTTAGTCTTGTGTAACGCTTCCAACAGATAATTAAAACTTATATTTTCTACCAAGAAATAATTAGGCATCTACAAAAAACCTGGTGATGCGGTTGTAGACAATGTTGTTGAGGAGGATATTCATTGGAATTTTCCACCATTCCTCTTGCAAACTCTTACACCATTGCTCGCGAGACCGTATCAGCCGTTCCAAATCGCCTGAAAGATGCTCAATAAGCTTGAGGAAGGGACTTTATGCAGGCCACTCTAACAAGGAAATCCCTCGAACATGTATGTCACAGATTTCCACCAAATTGGAATACACTGATTGGAAGAAAGTAATTGGACACTTTCGATTTTAAACGTTTTGTCGAATATCTAGAAAAATACTTGAGGAATTATCCTGAAATTTAAGGGATGTAAAGAGCATGTTACACCACATATACTTCAGCGAAGGCAAATAAGGGACCAGCAACAAAGTGAACCAAAAAAATAATGTTTGGGATCACCCTGAAAAAAATAACGCTTGAAATGAGTTGTAGCTTTAGCATAGGATTAAGAAGCTTCTTTTACTTATCCGTGTTCATTTATATGAGAATAGCACGTATATTCATGCAGATATAAAGATTTCTTTAAAAAAATCGAATTGTTTTCGTAAGTTTTATGTTCGTAACATGCAGCGTATTCAACCCAATGCAATGCCATTTTCAGGAAACTTGACAAATTACAATAGAGACAACACCTTGCAATCAGAATATGTAAATATTAAAAATTTGATGAAATATGAGCATTTTTACTAAATAATGCTTAACTGCACATGCGCTAGGTTTACCAAAATGACTTTTACATAATTTTTTAGCCAAATGTATAGAGATACTCTTATAAAAAGCCCAAGCAGAGATCGGAAAATTCTGAAAGATATAGTCGATAGAATGAGTTGAATTTCAGTCGGTCTCAAAAATAAACAAAACGATAAGGGGTGGTCTCCAAGTTTTTATTTACTGGTGTCCGATCCAAAAATAAAAATTTCGAGAACACCCCCTTATCGTTTTGTTTATTTTTGAGAGCAACTGATATTCAATTCATTCTATCGACGATATCTTTCTGAATTTTCACAATATTTGCTTGGAGTTTTTATAAGAGTAACGCTTTGCATTTGACTAATAAATTATGCAAAAGACATTTTGGTAACGCTTGCTGATGTGCAGTTAAACATTACTTAGTAAAAATGCTAATATTTCATCAAATATTTAATATTTTCATATTCTGATTGCAGGATATTGTCTCTATTATAAATTGTCAAGTTTCCTAAAAAAGGCATTATATTGGGTTGAATACGCTGCATGTTATAAACAAAAAACTTACGAAAACAATTCGATTTTTAAAAGAAATACTTTATATCTCCATGAATATGCGTGCTATTCTCATATAAATGAACAAGAATAAGTAAAAGAAGCTTCTTAATCATAAGCTACAGCGCATTTCAAGCGTTATATTTTTCACGGTGATCCCGAACATTAATTTTTTGGTTCACCTTGTTGCTGGTCCCCTATTTGCCTTCGGAACAAAACCATCGCTGAAATATATGTCGTGTAACATGCTTTTTATATCCCTTAAGTTTCAGGATAATTAGTTAAGTATTTTTCTAGATATTCGACAAAACGTTTAAAATCGAAAGTTTCCAATTACTTTCTTCCAATCAGTGTATGTTACTCATCTGATGCTACTATAGATGCTTGCAAAATAAGAGAGTGCAAAATTTTTTGAGGAAACAAACCGCGAAAACGAAAAAATTTGAGGATACATAGCCATACAAGGACTCCATTGTTAAAGCGGATAGGCTATGTGGGATTTCCTTGTAAGTGATGAACGTTGTTCTCTTCATAGAACCAGCAGCAACATGAACATTGTCCTCTTGGAAGTAACAGGGATCAATTTAGAACACATCATTGTCCAGATTTTTTTAATATGTGAGTGAGTTAATGTTATCGCGAACAACCATAGTCTAAAAGCATTTTCACTTGCTTAGCAGGAGTTGAGCTAACCAGAATTGATATGTTATAAAGTCTTGTAGTTTGAACGAACATCGTAGACGTTCAAAATGGACTTGGCCGGTTGAAGTGGAAATAGGGATCAGGTTTATAATTGGTTTGGGCTTATTACAGTACTTTTAACTGAAAAGATTAACCACTGCTTTCTATTTCAGTAAGGTAGTCTTTGCAGGTGAAATATATAAATCACTTATTAAAATAATAAATATTTATTTTTTTCTGTATTTCGAACATTGATACTTTTACAAATTACTTTTTAAATTGTGTAATATTTTGATACCGAAATTTTTCATGCCAAAATATATTTTGCCTATCTTCTTCTTCTTTCTATATAAAGAAGGATGTTTGTGGGTCTGTCTGTGGGTCTGTCTGTGGGTCTGTCTGTGGGTCTGTTTTTTATACAAATCTAAAGTTTTATTCCGATCTTGATGAAATTTCGCATACATGACCTTCAAACCATGAGGAAGGTCACTGTCTACTTCAGATATCGAAAAAATAATAATTATTGATAAAAAATCGATATTCATGGTTATAGCAGGGCATATTAATGAGAAATATCACATGACCAACAATGCAAGACAAAGTTTTTGCAACAATGATATCAACACACAATTCACAAACACTCTGCACGGACCAACAATATACATCTCATGACCAACAATGCAAATAAAAGTTTGTGCAACAATAGGTATCAACAATGGTTTCAACACGCAATTCACCAATAACAATGAGCTCAAAATGATGATGCAATGATAAAGCAATCCTTTCCAAGAATTATAACAATGAACATAAAATGATGATGCAATATGGATAAGTTTCAATTTGTAAAATGCATAGAATTCCTGTTATTCAGGCTCTTCTTAGAAAAGAGAGTTCTTAGTACTTAACAATTTCTTGAAAATCTTTAAAAATGATCAGTAAATGGAGACAATGGAGAGTTAGAAGACTATTGAGAAAGAGTGGAAAGACGACAGAGGAAGCACTCCTTTAGCTCCGTGATGTATTGAGCAAATGGGAAGCAAGTAAATAGAAGAATCCGCGACCGCTAGACTGCACAAGGTGATGAATGGCCAAATTTTGCTTCAACACATCGAGAGAAGAGTGGAATTGCAACAACACTAAGTATACATCTGAGGTAAGATTACGTGAGTAAGAAATTATTTAAAATAGCAGTGGCATCCTTGGAGGTCCAGCCATTGTGAGCCTTTAAAAAGTTTTTTTTCGAATTTTCATTAAGAATTTTTACTGTATTAATTCTAAGCGTTTTCATGTGTTTATTTTTAAGATATTGCAAAATTTAATTTAATTTTTTGAGATTGTTCTGTTTACATCCAAGTAATTATCCCGGGCAACGCCGGGTACCTTTGCTAGTGTTAAATAAAAATAGAAATGTCACATTTCTCAATGTTGCTGAGGCATACTTGACTCTCTCTCCCTCTCTATGCAAATTTGCACAACTTTGGCTCACAGAGGTTGATAAACGCGTTGATTCCCCAACCTCGCGATATTTAGTCACCCACCCCCCTCTCTCTCTCTCTCTCTCTCTCTTTCTCCCTCCTCCTACATAACTAATACAAGTTGGTAAAATGATGTTTAAAATTGTATTCTTAAAATTGTTTTTGCTCTCTCTCTCTCATACAGTATACAACTTTTCTGTTCACTTATGGTATTAGGATACGAGAGTGATATGCTTCGTACTCTTTATAGTACAAAAAGTCTGTATTCAATTTAAGGCTATGGTCACATGCGATGATTTAACATCATTCGTCACAAGTCGTTAAGTTCTCAAAGTCGCGTGCTTGTTGGTTTGTTTTACAGTTTGAATTTTATAAGTTTTCCTTAAAAAAGGCTGTACGTGAACTGTGCTTTCGTTTTGCGTCACTCTACAATTCACGAGTTGATAACGTTCGCGTGTGATTCCTGGGATAAGCAATCACATCCACGTTGCTTCTCGTGCATGCTTTCTCAATGATATGTCCTCGATGGTTGTTTTTCTGTTTAATTACACGGATTTTTACTTTTAAAGGTTTGTCATGGGGTGTATGTTAGTTTCACTGCCCTTTTACGATGTGTTGCAAGCTGATAGATGTAGCACCTGTGTGTGCTCAAGCGTGGATGGTGCTGGCTGCTAGGCCACGGACGCTGGGGCGTTGTTGTTCAGCACGTTCGTTTATGGTTGCATTGTTCACGTGTTTGTGTTTGCTTAAAAACACTGTGTCTTCAGTCAAAGATATATGTGATATGTTTTTCTGTACTTTGTTAGGGTTACCCTGCTCTTTCATCATTTTGTTTTTGTTTTTCTCCTACTTAAATTCTCTCCCGCTAACATATTTGCACACAGTTGATGTCGAGGTGTTTGCACAAGGCCTAATAGCGGTGTACAGCGACGTCAGTCGCTACTTTTGATGTGCAGGGCAAAAATCTACGTATCTGACAATTCAGGGTATTTGAAATACGTTTGTTTGTGCTGCATTGCCGTTTTCACATTACTTTCAGAGTTTTTTCATCTAATTAGAATCTGTCGTATTAACAAAACAAAAACGTACATACTTGTTATCACACAATTCGGCAGGGCTAGGCTTAGCGTGTTTGCGAGGAGTACAGCACCGTTTGACACTATGGTCAGTGTTCAAGCTATTCCGGGTTAAAATTCCTTGCATTTTCTAGCACAGGTATGCGATATACGTTTTGCTTATGATGCATTGATGTTCCCCCATTCGTTTTCGTGCTTTTTTTCCCGACTAAATTAAAGCCAGTCCTATTTATAAAAGTGTACGTAATTCTTATCCCACAGGCCATACGAAGCCTAGCGTATCTGAGACGTGAACAGCGATGACAACAGCTGTAATCAAGGCTCACGCTAATCTCAGCTAAAAATCTTTATCTCCTCCATAGGGTTGCAGCATTTTGCTAATGTAAAATGCAGTGTTTCATTTTTAATACAATAGCATTATTGTTTCACATGTCCGGTAGGACTTGTTCATTTCTTAGCTCTCGCAGTCATTCGTTACCTTGGAAAATTTATCTTCACATTCCCATATCTGTTTTTTCTGTTTTGTATTGATTTCTTATAAAAATAATTACAAATAATATTGATGATGATGATGAAAAGTTTACAGGTATTCAGTTTTTAGTTACTATTTACTGATTGCCTTTTATTCCCTATAATTTTAACTGACGTGCTAAAGAATAAAACAAAATTCTGATTTTACTTTTTATTGTATTTAAGGCTCGTGCAAAAGTTAAATTTTCTAAGTTAATCGGCATTGCATTATAAACGTTTAAGTTTAAATTTCGCTTTTAAGGTATTACTAAGTTCACATTTTTGAGGGGAACAGGTCAATAGTGTTACTCATTAAAGCAGGCTTCATTACTCTTTTTTTTCTATTGTTTGGTTATATTGGGCTGTTTTGTTAGTAGGCAAGACAGCGAAATTGTAAGATGGGGGAGAGTTTTTGGTCTTCTCTTTCCTCGTTTGGTTTTAGTGGCTCATAGGTCTATTGTATAAGCAGGTCGCTCAGTTGCTTACACATCCTTCCTCTTAATTTCTGCCCGTGGTAAACTCATTTTGAACTGACTCAAACAATGCCCGCGTGCAGCAGTGAACACCGAAGGTTGGTTTTAGCAACACACTGCTTTGTTGACTAAGAAGGGTTAATGTAATGATAGGCTCGCTATTATCTGTTTATTGGTGCTATCTATCCATCGGTGACCCCAATCTGACTAGATGCAGTTGCATTCGTTTCGGGCCTTGTTAATCTTTCGACTCAAATTTTGTTTTAATCAAATTTTTTCGTTCTCTTTTATATCAATTTACTGTTTGTTATTGTTGCGTTTCCTTCCACGAGAGTCTGTTTGAAAAAAGAAAATTGTCTTTCAAGGGTTCCTTTGTTAGCCGACAAGCCCTAACTCTATGTGAGTTGTTGCTTTTATGTGAATTTAAGCTAAAATTACAAATTTTCTTGTTTTTCAACACTATCGAGGTTATACGGGTTTCTTGTTACTAATATATGTCTGAAATGATTTGCTGTGATCGTTGAAAATGCAGCATTTCTCGTTGTTTCAATTCGTTACAGTTAACCTTATCTTCAGCTCTCTCTCTCTCTCTCTCTCTCTCTTTCAAGATTTCTTTTTCCTTAATATCTCGTAAATACAAATGCTAAATGACATCTTTTCCTCGGGGTATTTGGCAACGTATACAATTATACAATGTGTATGCTACAATTCCGTTTCACTTTTGACACAAGTCACGTTTGCACGTATTTTTATTTATTTATTTTTTTCTGTTTTTTCTGTACTGATTTCTTACCATCAACAGGGTGCAATAAGGGTGACGTGAGCTGAGGCATAGTTCAAATACACGTTTTCCTATTAATGTTACGTGTTCGCACGGGTTAAGGCAACCAACCACACCTCTTCTTTTAAGTTTCTCCGATTTTTTATGATGATTTCATTTACTCTCGGCGTTGGTGAACGTTCAAATACGTTTATTACCGTT
>JAHWFO010086763.1:64296-107738 GCA_023313115.1 Rhysida immarginata
TGTCAAACGGTGCTGTACTCCTCGCAAACACGCTAAGCCTAGCCCTGTCGAATTGTGTGATAACAAGTACGTACGTTTTTGTTTTTTTAATACGACAGACTTTAATTAGATGAAAAAACTCTGAAAGTAATGTGAAAACGTCAATGCAGCACAAACATACGTATTTCAAGTACCCTGAATTGTCAGATATGTAGATTTTTACCCTGCAGGTCAAAAGTAGCGACTGACATCGCTGTACACCGCTATTAGGCCTTGTGCAAACACCTCGACATCAACTGTGTGCAAATATGTTAGCGGGAGAGAATTTAATTAGGAGAAAAACAAAAACAAAACGATGAAAGAACAACCCTATGGTAACCCTAACAAAGTACAGAAAAACATATCACATATATCTTTGACTGAAGACACAGTGTTTTTAAGCAAACACAAACACGTGAACAATGCAACCTAGAATGAACACGCTGAACAACAACGCCCCAGCGTCCCTGGCCTAGCAGCCAGCACCATCCATGCTTGAGCACACACAGGTGCTACATCTATCAGCTTGCAACACATCGTAAAAGGACAGTGAAACTAACATACACCCCATGACAAACCTTTAAAAGTAAAAATCCGTGTAATTAAACAGAAAAACAACCATCAAGGACACGTCATTGAGAAAGCATGCACGAGAAGCAACGTGGATGTGATTGCTTACCCCAGGAATCACACGCGAACGTTATCAACTCGTGAATTGTAGAGTGACGCAAAACGAAAGCACAGTTCACGTACAGCCTTTTTTAAGGAAAAATTATAAAATTCAAACTGTAAAACAAACCAACAAGCACGCGACTTTGAGAACTTAACGACTTGTGACGAATGATGTTAAATCATCGCATGTGACCATAGCCTTAAATTGAATACAGACTTTTTGTACTATAAAGAGTACGAAGCATATCACTCTCGTATCCTAATACGATAAGTGAACAGAAAAGTTGTATACTGTATGAGAGAGAGAGAAAGAGAGAGAGGGAGAGAGAAAGAGAGAGAAAACAATTAGTTGAAAATTAGAAACAAAACAATACACCTTGAAACAGCAGTCGTTTTATTTAGAAGAAACTGTAAAAGAGCTTGGAAAAAATTTGGTTACCCGAGAAACAATAGTGAATTAGTAATTAAGTAATCCATTTGAGGTGCCAGTATACCAACCCCTACCCATTTAGGTGGGTATTTAAGGGCGTCGACAGGTGTTCACTTGTAAGACAGAATCACCTAAGTGGATTTTGCCTGGAGCCTCAGGACACATCCTGTATGTGGGTCCTCATATAAATAACATTAATTTCATCCTCAGGGTACATCCTGTGATGTACCCCTCTTATCTGCCACGCTGGTACATCACAGGAATGTACATTAATGTTATTTCAGCCTTAGGCCACCTGTGAAGGCCCAAAAACAACCAACGCCCTGAAAGAACCAATGCCCAAAAAAGACCACACTCAAAACAGAGGACCAACGCCCAAAAAAGGACCAACGCCCAAAAAAGACCACACCCAAAACAGAGGACCAAGTCCAAAACAGGGTAGGGAGTGGGTGGTCACGTGACACAAAACCTGCACGCTGATTGGTTGAACGCCTGTGACGTCAGGAAGGGGGGTTGGGTGGTCACGTGACACGAATACGGGGGGTGGAGGGGGTGAGTGTTCACGTGATGCAAATACTGCATGCTGATTGACTGAAATAGGCCACACCCACCTCATTAATATGCGACCCGATCAAGTCCTTATCTACTGTTAAGGACCACAGCAGTTAGATCCTGTTCATCATGGTCTTCACACTTCAGGTAAGTGTTATTCTTGGTATTTCTATCAATTTGTCACTCATTTTTATGAGCCAGTAAGAGTCACAGCAAGAGTGTATTCTGTTGGCGTCTACTCATTCTCTTTTCCATTCCTGCATTATTTTATAGGGATTTATAATTCGTAAAGTCAAATTGTCACTATAAAGGGTGGTGATTGATCATTAGACTAGATTACTTCTAGAAGAAATATGCCGATAGGCCAAATTTCCTCGAAAACTTCGATATGCAGGCCGGACAATGGGTCTTTGGCAAAAGCCACGGAGAGAACTTCGTCTGGATGAGGGGCTGTGAAGTGGGAGGGGTAGGGATGGAGCCGGTAGGGACAGGCAGTTTAGTAAAGGGTAACACAAACGAAACTGACAATCGACAGCAAACAGCTGAAGGGAAGCCAACTGATATTGTGACATGTCATGTCAGTTAGTATGTGCATATGTCCGGCGAAGGCCTCATTTATAGTGTTATAGCAAGCTTTTGCTGTGTAGAAGGGGTAAGCTGTCTGTGTCACGAATTTACTTTTGTTCATGTATGAGCTATTAATCAGGGGCACCTGAAACCTGCCAATGGAGGTGTCTGTGCTTCTCTGTCCTCAGCTCATAAAAGAAGCACTTTGTGCATTCGGCATTGTATTTTTTGGAGAATACTTAATTCGAACGTTTGGGTGTGCCCTGGAGAGCAGCATCTTTTCTGCTCATGGTTGCTGCTGGAGGTTCGCTGTGTAAGATGCCGTTAGGAGCACTGATGACACCTGTGTCTCCAATTGCTTAAGCTAAAGTTGTGTAATTTGCATATGCGTGGCTTTGGTTAATTTTTCAGTGCAACAGCGATTTTAATGATTACGTATTTAAGTTTCCCTTTTTGTCTGTTTTCCTTGCATTATGGGAAATAAAATAGTATCACTGCATTGCTTCCTATCCATGGCTTTATTTCATATGGGTCCCGAACCCTTGACACGCCCACTCCCAACTCACACAACTTAGGTGGAGGTGAATTTCTATTGATTGGGAGGGACAAATGTCACATCTGGCACACAAACAGGGACCCATAATCCAGCAATTCCAGACTATCGTGTGAGGCTTTGGCGTGGAGCTGTGTGGCTTGTGGTAGCACTGTTCTGATTGTGGTCTTTTGTGAGCATATATGTGGAGTGGATTGGTGTTCCAGTTGCTTACAGAGAATCTGTTTGTTTTGAATGCTTGAGGTTGATTGAAAGATGGGGTAAAGCTTTGAGTAGGATGAAAATAGTGCACTCTGGAGTTATTGAAATATGTAGAGCAATACAAGGACTGGAAATTGGGGCATTAGATCAGGAGAAAAGATGGATGATTAAGAATGTAATTTTTGAATTTTCGGAATTTTTTTCACTGTTTACTTTGAAATAAAATGTTAAAATCTTGTAGTATTTTTGTTTCATTTTGATACACATGAGCATAAAGTATAAAAATGAATGAATTGTTCATTAAATTAAAAAGTAGCGCAATACAAAGAGCTGATGTTGTAGTATATGTGAAGGGGGTTAAGGATTATCATGCTGAATATACAGTGGACAAACCAATCTAGTATTCGTCCAGTAAGGTACTGTCCACTGACTGTGTAAGATACCATATATATATTTACAGAGAACCATATCATAGAAAGCTCAGTGAACTTGAGGCAGCGGGTATAATTGTGCCCAGTGTAAGTGCCTGAAACCCCAAAAAGAGTAGCGAGATTCTGATCACGCTAGATCTCAGGAAGGTAAATCTGTGCACATACCCGGTAGACTTTCTGGGACCAGTCGTGAAGGTTACATTTGAAGAATTACAAGGGCACAAATTCTTTACCATCATAGATTTGAATAATGTTTTATTCCAAATTCCACTGGAATCATCATTAAGGAGTGCTATGCATTTCAAACCCCTTGGGGTAAGTACCAGCTTACAAGGTTGCCTCAAGGGTGAGAAATTCCTTGCATCTTTTTCAGAAGTATGTGGTGCTCAGTCTATGGGATAAATGGGTAGTAGCATACATGTATTTCAAGATGATATACTTATCTTGGCTGAATCGTTTGATGAGCATTTAGAACTCCTTAGGTGGGTGTTCACGAAATTTATATCTAAGGGGTTAATAATTAAGCCATCAAAGTTAAGTTTTTGTGCCCCTGAAGTGCATTATTTGGGACATGTGGTTACACCAAAAGAGATACAGCCGGAACCATTAAACGTTAATGCAATTATAGCTATAAAAATAGCATTAGTGTAAAAGAGACCAGAGTTTTAGTAGCAATGATAAATTTTTTACAGAAACTTTATTAAGGATCTCTCTAGACTTTTAACCCCGACTACGAGTTTAACGCAAAAGGGGGTGAAATTTGTCTGGGATAATGAATGCCAGAGGGCATAAGATAAGGTTAAGGAACTGATTACTAGAGCCCTAATTTTGATAGCACCTATCTAACCTATCTACCATAAGGAGTTTGTACTTGCAATGGATGCCTCAGTGCATGCCTTTGGAGCAGTTTTGCAGCAAGAGGTTGGGGAAGCAATGAGAACCTATTGCATTTTACAGCAGTAAGCTAAAGGGAGCTCAACTGAACTATTCAGTTATTTAGAAGGAGGCATTAGCTATATTTAAATCTGTAAAGTTTTTTAAACATATTATCTTGGGTTTTCCAACCAAAGTTGATATGGATCATCAGTTGGTTACCTTCATTAAACAAATGAGAGATACCAATCAACGTATATTAAGATGAGCACTCACATTGGAAGAGCTTTCTTTGTCATATTTACATACTAGTGGTAGGCTCAATGCTGTTCCCGATCTCTTATTGTGGCAATGTAATGAGACAATAATCACTATTTTGGATCAGGGGTTTTCAAAGGATGCTCAGGGGTTTTCCAAAGCATACTCAGGAGACTGATCCATGGGTGAACGATTTGATTCAGATGCAGAACATTGACCCAGAGTTCAGTAGGTATGAAGTTTATCTCTCCATTGAAAGTAGTTCGATTGAGAGCCAAATAAATTAGGAAATAGAATCTGAGATGGGTAAATTGTACAATTTGCATACGCATCCTCGCCCTGATTATTTAAGCCTTAACAGGGGAATCATGTATAAATAATGGATATTGACTGGTGAATTGGGTACATAATTAGTGATATTGGATATTGAACAGTGATATAAAATTAAATTAAGCATAAAAATTGTAGAGTATTGTGTGCTGGAATGGTAGCCATGAGAAGTTTTGTTGGTTGTTGTTAATTGGGTCAGTGGTGCGTATAATTTTTTATGTGTGTGTTATAGCATAGTGGAAAAGAGTGAGAGGAGATTTTTTTGCAGTGAAATGTTGTTGGTGTTTGATGGAGTGTTGTTCGAACTTAACCCGTGGACAGGTACGTTCGAGGTTTTTCATCGGGCGCATGGGACATGTCATGTCAGTTAGTATGTGCATGTGTCCAGCAAAGACCTCATTTGTAGTGTTATAGCAAGCTTTTGCTGTGTAGAAGGGGTAATCTCTGTTTAGAGGACCAGGAGGGGTGGTTTGGGATGATTTGTTGTGATCAGTTGTGTGAAGGTATGTTGTTATAAGAATTTGTGCGAGGTTTAAGCGTGTAAGCTCCAGTAGCATTGGTTGAATATTTTTAAGGGTGTTGTTGTATTTAGTGAAATTTCCCTATTATTAGGAAGTTATTTAGTTATGAGAAGAAGTGTTGTCTGTGTATTGTTGTGTGTGCAGTCTGTGTTGTGTAGTCCTAGTTGTATTGTTTGGTTAAGCTCTTTTGGGGGGGGGGGGGTCTGGCTTGGTTTTTTTAAATTTTATTCATAAAAGAAGAGGAAGCCATTGTCCCGGCAAGACATTGTTCCGTAAGTTTTGTGAACGTATTTGAATTTTTTTTTCTTGCATGTTGAATTCTTTTTGTGTTTGTTTTTTTTTCTGTGAAGAAAATTCCGAAATGAGAGGATGCTTGTACGTTCGCTCACTCTTGAACAATAAGTGTCGAGTTTTGTTAAAGTAAATGAATAGAAATTAAAGTAATGTTACTTGCTGCATAATAACTTCTAAAATGAACAGTCCAACCAGCGATTCAACTTTAGCATTTTAAAATGGCGAAATAGAATCCCATCAGGTTTGGTGCCATTGCTACAACGGACGAAAGAAATCGAACGTCGGATCAGTCATGGTGATTTCATCTAGAAAACATGCTTTGGTAAAGATGATCGTAATGTACGGAACTAGGAAAGTATGTTATGAAGGCTGGTGAGTACTTTGCAATTTTTATTCGAAATCGCTCCAACTTCGTGTAGAAGCAAGGGATATGTTGCCCTTGTTCGCTCATGCCGCATGTTTGCCCCCCCTCCCCTCCATGCAGGTGCGAGCTTTCAAGTAGACTTGCCCCACCATCAGCTGTAGTGCTGTTTTTTTTCTGAGAGTGGCTTCTCCTTTAATACGAATAATTAAATATTGATGTTAAAGTTAAAGAAGTTTGTGAATAAGCGTCTAAGTAGAGTAATCTCAATCAGTGCTGTTAATGGTAACTCATGTTCAATGCACAGTAGCAACCCATTTACAAATAGTTCCGGGACGAGGAACCACAGCTCCATGTAGGCTTTATTGGAGCCTGAGGATCCGAGGAGTGACACAAATTCATTTTTGTTTATGTATGAGCTATTAATCAGGGTTGCCTGAAACCTGCCAAGGGAGGTTTCAGTGCTTCTCCTCTGTGGTCAGCTCATAAAAGAAGCACTTTGCACATTCGGTGTTGTATTTTTTGGAGAATACTTAATTCGGAGGTTTTGGGTGTACCCTGGAGAGCAGGGTCTTTTCTGCTCATGGTTGCTGCTGGAGGTTCGCTGTGTAAGATGCCTTCGCTGTTATTGCGAGCCATCGCTATGATTAATAGCGTGAGCCGTTAGGAGCGCTAATGACACCGGTGTTTCCAACTCCTTCAGACCTGAATTTTTTTATTGAATTTAAAAATTTTTCTCCTTTATTTTTGTGTAATTCTTAAGTGTCTAATGTGTTTTTCAAAAGCAGTTTTTATTTTTATGATTTTATAATAATTATTCTGGATTCAAGTGATGCATATTTGAAATGAGGAATTTCCATACTTGTAACAATGGACTGAAGAATTCAAAAAAATAAACCTTTAAAAACTCACCTTTTTTTACTGATAATTACATTAAATACGTAAGTTTACAACATAAATGTGTAAGTTAATAAAAAACCTGATATGCTTAGATAAATAAGCAAATTTCATATTTATAAAAAAATAAAACATGAAAACAAACTTCATACAATATAAAAAATATGTAAATATAAAAAAGTGCTATATCTAGGTACCAATTCCTTTCTCTGTTTATACACATATGCACTTTACATTTTCTGCAAAAAATGTGTTCTTCGTTTGCGGTCTTGTTATTTGCATCATGTGGCTTATTTCTTTTTGTCATGCTCAGATAGGTGACCATTCTGGTCATGCTGTACTTCAGTTAGTGGTCTTATTTCTGATGTTTTTCTTTTTAAAGAAACAGGCAAATTTTCCGAACTACCATTTGGTCTTCCTCTTTTTCTCCCTCGAAATAAGCTGTCTGCTTTCACAAATCCTTCAGCTCACCGTATTCTAAAATCCAACGAATCTATAATTTGTTTTTTTGTTTTTTGTTTTTTTTTTTGGTAATCCAGCATTTGTTGCATCTTGACTATATTCTTGCCAGCTGTTAACAATCATTATAATAATCATTCAATAATAAGTAATACAACAAATAAACTAAATATATTGCTCTATATATACATAAATTCTTCAAGATAAATTGTGAAGAGGAAATTTATTAGTTTTGAATATTTAAAAACATACAGAAATGGATTTATTTACAGATATTAATGGAAAAAATTATTCATGAAGTAAAAAAACATAAAATCAAAATAGTTTCTATGGGTTGTTGAATAACTTAGCATCTGAATTGAAATACAACAATTGAGACCGCGTGTACAGAATACTGTACATCTAAATAAGATATGTTATAAGAGATGAAAAGCACATTATAATTACTTAATTAACGCACGTATAATTTTTTTTATATATTAATATTTATTTCCTAATAGCAAAGTTTCAAAAAATATTATGAAAATAGTTTTTGATAGATGCAAAACTGAAGTTATCAGCACCAGTTTCATGGAGTACAGCCATGATTGTTTTCTTTGTCTTTAATTCAATTATATTTCAACAGAGGGAAATAAAATTTCACATAAAACTGAGAGAAGAGTCAAAGATAATATATATGACACAGAAAGCATTGTATCAATGCAAGATACTGTGGTAGAATATGTTTAACTTCATGTTCCAGTATACTGTACACAGGTCTGAAAATGTTAAGTTGTTTAATCAGCGATTTTAATGATTAGGCATATAAGTTTCCTTTTTTGTGTCTTTTTTCACGTGTTATGGGAAATAAAATTGTATCACTGCATTGCTCCGTGTCCATGGCTTCATTTCATATGGGTCCCGTGCCCTTGACACACCCACTCTTGAGGCACACCACTTATTTGTTAGATTGGGGGGGGAGTTCTATAGATTGGGAGGGGCGAACGTCACAATATCATCATTCCAAATCAGACGCTATGTGGGCGGAAGAAGCCCGGATTTCTCAGCAGTATAAGACAAGTCACTATATAGCTGAAATGTGTTTCCATTTTCCTTTTTATCATTATACTAGGGTGGATAAGATTAAACTTTTACAAATAGATTAATTTTATTTCTTTATTTCCTATTCTGTTTCTTAGAGGTCATGCCTGTCACAAGACAAAATAGCAGAATTGCCGACTGAAGTAGAGTTAATTAGTCTTTAATTTGTAAAAAAACAACATTCTCAATTAAATTAATGGTTCATCAACTGAAGTCGATTGATTATTAGTATATTAGGTATTGTTGTTTGACACCAAATGGCACTCGGGTCCCCCAAAAGATACTGAAGATTAAATATTACTTTATCTTCTCTGGTTGGCTGTGGTCATTCACATCTCCATTGTGGGACTAGCAGGCAGGATCCGACTTATGGTAAGTGGTTGATCCGAGGAGACGTTCTGTTGGGCTCATCTAAGTTTCTGGGACAGGGAATGGCTGCTTGGCTCGTCAGCGAAAGGACGGGTGGTCAGCCGGGGAATAACTCAAAGGTTCCTGGTCGTCGCTGCGAAGAATTCCAATAACAGTGAAGTTCCGTTTCAGATCGGTCATCGTTCCAGGCCAGTCGAACAGGCCTTCCAGACGTCTCGTTGTCGAATCATGATAAGTAATTACTGGGGTTGATAAGTCTTCAAAAAGGCGAGGTAATCTTTCACTGCTATACTACGGATGGGCCACACAGGAATTTTTTGAATATCACAATAGTCTCTCATTCATATCTCTTGAAGTCAAATCAAAGAGTCAATAAGGACGAAACAGCTGGCTCCAGGTGAGGGTTTCTGGGATGTGCACGTGAGCATCACCATGGACCACAGACGAGTGGGCTAAAGTCACCTTCTCTGATGAATCAAGGTTTTCGCTCCATAAAATTGATGGGCGATGGCGAGTGCGTCATGAACGCCATGAAAAGAGACTGCAGGAGGATATTGTGGGCTGGAAACAGGCTTGTGGGGGTAGTGTGCCTGCGTGGGGGATCTTCTGTTGGGAGCAGTTAGGTCCACTGATTCGTCTAGAGGGCAATTTGATTGCCTGTGGCTATCTGTCAATCGTAGCGGACCAGGTGCATCCGTACATGCTCACGATGGTTGCACTAGCAAAACTAATACACATCGAAGAAAAGAACTCCTTTATCTGTTGCCTTTCCACTCGTTCTACATAACCTGCTAACTCTCCATTATCTCCAGTTAGTACTCATTGTTAAAGATTTTCAAGAAAATGTTAATTTCTAAGAACTATCAATTTTAAGAAAAGCCCGAACAACAGGAATTCTATATATTGTTACAAGTTCAATTTTTTTTATTGAAAGAATAAAGGCCTGTAAATAGCGATATGGTAGCGGTTTATTAATTGTTCTACGCGTTTCGAGGAAATCTCATCATCAGGAACTATGATCACTACAAAACTGGCATGGGATACAGCATCTTGTTATATAGCCACTTTCCACCACTCACTGGTGATGTGTCACTACTAGCGACTAATCTACCCATGATTAATGGAATTACAACAGACTTGGCCTTCATTGAAAGTTGATTGATTGCTTGCTTGATTGATTGATTGATTTATTTGTTTATTGTTACCAAAGATAAGGATAAAAGTAGCTCGGTGCCACACAGGAATCCCCACCAAGTCAGCGAGAACAAAGACAAAAAACAAATAAAAAAAGTGTATATTTATGAAGTTATTGATAAAATTATATAATTATATAAAAGACAATATTATAAAAAACAATCAAAATTACTCTTAGCATTATGCAATTGATTAAAAAAAGATAAAATTTTGAATAATAAATTAAAATTAAAGCAAGGAATAAAAAACAATTCTTGATTTCAGAACCGTGTATTACAATTAAAGTTTAAGTTAGCCAAACAAAAAGGACTATCAATCTTTCCATTACTGATATTAACAACAAATTTTAAAATCTCTGCATGAAAGATGTCAACACAATCACAAATGTTCAAATTTTGCATGATCTGTGAAAAGGAGTAAATACCAATTCTAATATAGCGGTAAAAATAAAGTTTTGCGAATAGACTATACACTCTAAGAAGTCTATTCTTGACATGGTTTGATGCAAACGCCCAAATTACTATTACTATTCTAAGTTATTTTAAAAGTATCTTATAAAGGATAAATATAAAAGAAATTTGTAATAGTATTGTGAAAATAAAATAAAATAAAATAAATAAATAAAATAAGTCGATGAGCATTCGATAGGAAATGCGATCGGTACAATCGTAATCGATTGAAGACGACGGGGTATCAACCAAAGATATTCGAATTCAGTGACTGATAACTTTCGAGATACATGTGCTATACAATAATAATATACATATATAATAACATATATAACGAATAGTACAATCATGGGCAGTTTTTTCTGGGTGGGCATCATCATCCGGGTTTGGTTTTGTTTATATTCAGTATCTCTGCTCTGGGGCAAATGTCCGTTCAATCCGGGCTTGGGATTGTGTTCATGCGGTCGGATGAATGATGATATTTACTGTGTCCAGGATCGGATTCCTCTCAAAATTAGTTTGGTTGTTCCGGATATTGTTATGATCTTCTTTGAAGAACCTTCTAATGATCAAAGTTTCATATGTTATGATTTTCTTGGGGCCACTGATGAATTTCATAACTGACAATTTCTTCCAAGGGTCCGAAGTTGTGTTTTTCCATTAAAACATGATTTGCGAATGTAGATATTCGGTCACTGTGGATCCATGATTTAAGATGTTCTTTAAACCGTTTTCTGAATGACCTACTTGTGGATCCGATGTAGTAGTACCCACAAGAGGGGCAAGTATGTTTATAAACACTCAGTTCGAGAACTGGTCACCCTTGTTTTCTTTTTGTCTGGGGTTGAAGACATATTTACATGTACTAGAGGTCTTAAATGCCACCTTTAAGCCCCGATTTCCGAAGAAATTGGTACTCTCGTGACTTCGGGTCCTGTGTAAGTGAAGGTAGCGAATTTTAATGGTTCAGCTGGGGGTTCGTTTCTGCCGATGTCCCGTTTTGTTTTCCAAAATATGACTCTCGTCAGGAAAACCGTTTGACCTGGCGACCTGGTAAGCCAGACGTATTTCATCTTGCTTGTCCTTCTTTGTAATCTCGTACGTGAGGGCCCAGTGGAATAGGTATCTCAATGCTGCTGATTTATGCTGCTGTGGGTGGTTAGAGCTAAAGTTAATAAAGTTGTCCGTGATGGTCGGCTGCCGTATACAGTAAACTCTAACTTTTTTTTCTTTTTATTTTTGCCTATTGAAAGGTCAAGGAAGTTTAGGCATCCATGTTGTTTTTCCTCCATGGTATAAGATATATTGCTGTGGAAACTGTTGAATTTTTCCAGGGTGAATTTAGACTCCGTTCTTTCAGGGTCTACTATGATTATAGTATCATCCACATATCGTTTGTAGAATATGATTGTGCCATCATTCACTAGGGGGATAACATGTTTCTCCTCTAGATGCTGTAAGAATATTTCAGACACAATTGCACTGATAGGGGAACCATCATTATGCCTGTCGGGATGTTAAAAACTTCTCGTTGAAGCTGAAGCAAAAACGATGTCCAACCTAATGTCATCGTCAATGCTGTTTTTCTCGAGGCGTGCTTTTATAATTTCAATGGTTTCACTGAAGTGCACATTAGAATGTAGCTTGATAATGTCCAAAGAGACGAAGAACAAATCCTAATTATGCCTGAATTGCCCCAAATCTTCTATGAGTTGTGTGCTATTCATATGTGCATACTTCTTGTCCAGTGGGCATATGTTTTTGATGACGTCCGACACTTTCTTGGCCAGGTGATAAAATGTAGATGAAATACAATTGATAACTGGTCGGATCGAGTGTGATACTTTGTGTACTTTTACGAGTGCGCGTATCCTAGGCGGAGAAGGCTTGTTATATACGACATATTTACCAATTCTTTAAACAACTCTGACCAAGTTTTTTTCCACTGATTTGACATTCGTCTGGAAGGAGTAATGGGGTCTTTTTTCATCTGTCTGAATCCATTCTCTGTGATGAATTCGTTATTCTTCATCTCATAATTTTCATTGTATATTAATAATGCTCATAAGTTCAATTTTGTTTAATAATGCTGAGACGTTGGATGGAATTTTCATTCCGAAGAAACCGCGAACAACAGGAATTCTATGCAAATGCACCCAGCGTTGCCCAGGATAATTACAGTTTTAAGTTCACAGAAGAACCTCAGGAAATTAAATAAAATCTAAATTTGGTTTTCAATAATTCTGTAATTTCCTGTTTTCGACAAAGCTCCAGTTGTTGAAATGTTTCCAACGTCCTAATAAATTTTGTCTGCTCTGATCAATAGTCGTTCTTTTCTTTGGTGGCATTTCAATAAATATGAATTAACACATATTATTCGAACGATATGACAGTACTTGTTTGAGCAGTACTTGGTCTGGAGGACCAAGGGGGTTATGGTGTCCCTCCCCAATTGTATGCGTTAATAAAAGCAACACACAACGTTCTCCTGACGTTGTTATATTCACATGAACGTGAGCGTCTCCTCAGTGATGTCTGGCAGAAACGTTAATGAACCGCAATCTGACACTTGTGCAACCGAACATAGGTTGAGTTGAGGAAGGAAGGTGGCGCAGCCATAAAGGTTGGGTGAATAGCTGATAATTGCCTAATAGGTAACACTAGTGAAACTAGATGAAAGGTAACACCACTGAAATTAGCTGCGTATAATTGGCACGATATACAGAGGAGTGTTGGACATAGCAACTTAAATGCAGAAGAATTTTTTAAACATGTTGTTACGTAGATAAGCACACAAGTAACTGTGTTAATTAAAGTTCAGTGTACAAAAGTTGAATTAGGTTCTATTTTAGGACCCTTCGCGCGTTTGTTTTCTAATTATTTCTGTATATATGTTTATATTGTATAATCGAAATTAAATTATTCGTAATAATATCAACCACATTGCGTCTGCATTTTTTCCTGGCGAAGTCCTGAACCCTACTGTTTCATCCCCGCGAGGTAGACACTTTCAGGTCGACAGTAGGTAGACGCCGCGAGGGCGGGCAGCCACACGAATTGTTCAAAAATGGTGACTTGCGTGACAGTACCACTGTTGATGCAAACTTTCCTTTGCGTTGTTGCTCATGCGAAACTTCTTATTAGTATGTCTTGTCATCATCATGAATATCGATATACTTATCAACCATTATTACCTTTTCGAAATATGAGGTAAACAGTGATCTTCCTCATACATTGAGGAGTATGTGTGCAATGCTTCATCAAGATCGGAATAAAACTGTAGATATGACTTAAATACATACAAATATAAAAACATTCTTCTTTATATAGGGTGTCCGGAAATAAATGGTAAATATTCATACACGTGAGAGAACATGTACAAAGAAGCATTTTTATTCTTATGAACATGGTGTCGCAAGCCAACTCCCACAGAAATACAGGGGGATTAAAGGATGTTGCACTGCCTGATTGTTGGTGTCCCAAGAGCAACTATGCAATGTGGTGTAGCCCACATCTGTTCAAGAGATGTCAATGTACGCTCGAATGGCTGCCCCTATCAGGTCACTCCACAAACCTTTAATTCCTTAAATGTCATTGGAGGTTGTGGCACACGTATTAATTTGCATACATTTACACAATCAGGACCATTTCACAAATAAGCTTACTACATGCACCTTCAAAAATAGGGTAGTTGATGCAGTTATTAAGAGCCTGAGAGCACTGATGTCTGTAGGCTTCAATGTGGGGTCACCACATTCCCTGGTCGCTGGCGGGAAGCCAACAATCAGGCAGCGCAACATACTTTAATCCCCTTGTATCTCTGTGGGGGTTGGCTTGCGACACCATGTTCATAGGAATAAAAACGCTTCTTTATACACGTGTATGAATATTTACCATTTATTTCCGGACACAATGTATATATACCAGCAGAGGTATCCGGCGTTGCCCAAGATAATTACACTTGTAGATAAAGAGAACAATCTCAAAAAATTAAATTATAACTCCCAGTTGGATAAATAATAACTCAATCAAAACAACGTAGAGCAAAAAGACTATACAGTCAATAAAAAACATGAAAAACAGGATTCTAGGTAATATACAAGGACTTTATCTAAACTCATCTCGATTCCCTCACCACTGCGGAGCATCACCGGATATATTAGGCACAGGTTTTTCTTGCTGTTTACAGTAAAGCTCTTAAACCCTCTTGTTTTATTCGAAACTCTGGTTGTTCAGATGTTTCTAATGCCCATATAGCTTTTTCTGTTTTAGTTGCAGAGTTTCTCTAACCAATACTCGTTCTTTCTCTTTTCTTTTCAGACACTAATTTTTTCCAGTCGTCTGGACGTTTGATAGGGAACTCAAAAGAGATACGCGTGACTCCTATACCTAATCATAGAAGCTGCCATAATAATGTTCTGTCACTGCATATTCACTTTATGCTCATTATCAGCATCTCAGTTTCCAAAATATACACCTTCCCACAGCATATAGTCAAAATGTATTTTAAGGAAAATATTTTTAGGTGATAACCCCCGTTGCTCGGACTTTTTTTGGAAATAGATTTTTAAAATCTAAAAAAATAAACACATGAAAACGCTTAGAATTAATACAATAAAAATTCTTAATGAAAATTTGAAAAAAAATATTTTAAAGACTCACAATCGATGGACCTCTCAAGGGATGCCACTGCTAGTCTAAATAATTTCTTACTCACGTAATCTTACTTTAGATGTACACTTGATGTTGTTGCAATTCCTTGTCTTCTCTTGATGTCTTGAATCAAAACTTGGCTATTCATCTCTATGTGTAGTCTAGCGATCGCCGATATTTCTGTTGACATGTTTACCATTTGTTCAATACAGCACGGAGCTAAGCGAGTGCTTCCTCTATCGTATTTCCACTCTTTTTCAAAAGTCTGCTAACTCTCCATTATCTCCAGTTACTGACCATTTTTAAAGATTTTCAAGAATTTGTAATAATAAGAACTCTCTTTTCTAAGAAAAGATTGAATAACATGAATTCTATGCATTGTTGCAAATTGAAATTTACCTATATTGCACAAACTTTACCTTTCATTGTCAGTTATGAGATATATGTTGTTGATCCCTGCCTAGTGTTGGTGCATTGCATGTTGACACCATTGTTGATAACAATTGTTACACAAACTTTTACTTGCATTGTTGGTCATGAGATATATGTTGTTGGTCCGTGCAGAGTGTTTGTGAATTGCATGTTGATACCATCTATCTATATATATAAAGAAGGATGTTTGTGGGTCTGTCTGCGGGTCTGTCTGTGGGTCTGTACGTTTTTTATACAAATCTACAGTTTTATTCCGATCTTGATGAAATTTCGCATACATGACCTTCAAAGCATGAGGAAGGTCACTGTCTACCTCAGATTTCGAAAAAATAATAATTATCGATAAAAAATCGATTTTCATGGTTATGGCAGGGCATATTAATGAGAAATATCGCATGACCAACAATGCAAGACAAAGTTTTTGCAACAATGGTATCAACACGCAATTCACAAACACTCTGCACGGACCAACAATATATATCTCATGACCAACAATGCAAATAAAAGTTTGTGCAACAATAGGTATCAACAATGGTTTCAACACGCAATTCACCAATAACAATGAGCTCAAAATGATGATGCAATGATAAAGCAATCCTTTCCAAGAATTATAACAATGAACATAAAATGATGATGCAATATGGATAAGTTTTAATTTGTAACAATGCATAGAATTCCTGTTATTCAGGTTTTTCTTAGAAAAGAGAGTTCTTAGTACTTAACAATTTCTTGAAAATCTTTAAAAATGATCAGTAGCTGGAGATAATGAAGAGTTAGCAGACTATTGAGAAAGAGTGGAAAGACGACAGAGGAAGCACTCCTTTAGCTCTGTGATGTATTGAGCAAATGGGAAGCAAGTAAATAGAAGAATCGAGAGTTTTGCTTCAAAACATCGAGAGTTTTGCTTTAAAACATCGAGAGAAGAGTGGAAATTGCAACAACACTAAGTATACATCTGAGGTAAGATTACGTGTGTAAGAAATTATTTAGACTAGCAGTGGCATCCTTGGAGAGGTCCAGCCATTGTGAGCCTTTAAAAAGATTTTTTTCGAATTTTCATTAACAATTTTTACTGTATTAATTCTAAGCATTTTCATCTGTTTATTTTTAAGATATTGCAAAATTTAATTTAATTTTTTGAGATTGTTCTGTTTACATCCAAGTGTAATTATCCCGGGCAATGCCGGGTACATTGAGTCTAAAATATCTGGTGATGCTCCGCAGTGGTGAGGCAAGTCCAGAAGAATTTCGATAAATTCCCGGTTTATCATCTGGACTGCCTGGTATTTTTGGTAGAATGGATAATCCCTTTGCTCTGTGTTGTATTGAGTTTTGTTTTTTTTTTAACCAATTGAGAGTTATAATTTAAATTTTTGAGATTGTTCTCTTTACCTACAAGTGTATTTATCCCGGGCAACGCCGGGCACCTCTGCTAGTTGCTAATAATTGTTGTTGCAGAAACTTTGCCTTGCATTGTTTGTCATGAGATATTTCTCATTGGTATGCCTTGCAATAACAATGAATATCGATTTTTTTATCGATAATTATTATTTTTCCGAAATCTGAGGAAGACAATGATTTTTCTCATATTTGAATATCAAGTATGCAGAATTTCATCAAGATCGAAATAAAACTGTAGATTTGTCTAAAAAACAAACCCACAAACAAACAATTCCACATACATTATTCTTTATATCTACAGGGTGTTTCAAAATTATGTACAATAAGTTTAGTGACATATTCTTCAGGTCAAAAGAAGACGAAAATGTTCTATAGCACTTTGTCTGGAAACGATTTATTTACGCGATACACCCAACTAAACCCGTGGCTCCAAATTACAGAAATTGGTCAAATTGACCGCCACCAGCTCGCACACACGTTTCGGCTCGTTGCATGAGCGACCGTCTGATGTCGTGGAAGAGTTCGTCGCCAGCATTACGAACGGTTTGGCATACATTTTCAATTCGTTGTCGCAGATATAATGTTAGGAACTTCTGTGCTGTAGACGACCGTTTTCACATGGCCCCACAGAAAAAAGTCCAAGGGATTAGGGTCGGGTGATCTTGCAGGCCAGGCTACCGGTCCACCTCGACCTATCCACCAATTCGTGTATGCAGCATTAAGGTGTGCTCGCACAATATGGCTGAAATGTGCTGGAGCGCCATCGTGCATGAACCACATGTTAGATCTTATCAAAAGAGGAACATCTTCCAGTAATTCTGGCAATGCATTCTGCAGAAACAAAAGATACCTTCGCCCAGTCAATCGTGGTGGCAACACATAAGGGCTAAGAGAGAACTGGAGCCGGACACTGTGGACGAACTTCAGTGGTTCCCTGTTATCTTTACATAAGGGCCAATTAAGTTATATCCGACAATCCCACACCAAATGTTCACAGAGACACGCTCTTGATGCGCTCGAGCTCTGGTAACATGCGGGTTAGCATCTGCCCAATGGTGCTGGTTGTGAGAATTTACGATTCCTGTCCGGGTGAAGGTTGCTTCGTCCGTGAAAAGTATCTGGCTGAGACAACTAGGGTCTGCAGCATGACGACGTTGTATCCATTGGCAAAATCGTTGTCGGTGTGGATAGTCCGTTGGGTTCAGTGCCTGAACCAGTTGCAGGAGGTATGGATGCAAAAGCTGACGGTGAAGAATGCGCCAAACAGATGAGTGCGGAATGTGTACCATAGAAGAAATACGACGGGTGCTTGTCTGTGGTTGATCATGTATGGTGTCAATCATCACATCTTCCTCATCCGGAGAATGTGCTACAGGCCGCCCTTGTCCTGTTTGACGGCCAAAGGAACCACGCTCCCACAAATGTCTGTCAACAGATACAAATGTTCGGTTATTTGGCAAACGTCTATTCGGAAAGCGTTCTTGGTACAGTCTTCTTGCTTCCACAGCATTTCCGTCCGCAAGACCATACATTAGGTACATGTCAGTGTATTCTACACTGGAATACTTGTACATGAGGTTTTTTTTTTACGTAAATCATAATGCGTATGTCAAAGCACGCAAACGTTCTGAAATTGATATTCCTAGTGGATGTACAGTAGTGAAACTACAGTAATGGAAACAACCGTACACAACTAATGGAACAACCCTAAAGTAGGTTTAAATGGAACAAACCAGTCAACCTAGTGTTGGGTCGAAACGCTGGAACTGCTAAAATATCGTCCGCTCACTACCGTGCTTCCCTACTCTATGATATTGGATTACTCGCAAACAAATCCTAATTTACATAATTTTGAAACACCCTGTATAGGCTAGCAGAGGCATCCGGTGCTACCCGGATTAATTACAGTTTTAGGTTAAACAGATCAACCTCAAGAAGTTAAATAATAAATTACAGTTCAGTTATTCCGCAATGTTCTTTTGTAGATGAAGCTGTTGTTCAGATGTTTCCTATGCATGGTTAACTTTTTATATTCTTATTCATCTCTTCACTAGCAACATTTCGATAGATATGAATTATTATTATAATCTTTCGAACGATTGTTATCTTCTTCTATCTATATAAACAAGGATGTTTGTGGGTTTATGGGTATGTGGGTTTGTTTATTATACAAATCCACAGTTTTATTCCGATCTTGATGAAATTTCGCATACCTGTTCTTCAAAGCATAAGGAAGGTCACTGTCTACCTCAGATTTCGAAAAAGTTATAAGTATTGATAAAAAGTCGATATTCATGGTTATAGCAAGGCATACTAATGAGAAATATCTCATGACCAACAATGCATAGCAAAGTTTGCGCAACAGTACTTACCAATGGTATCAACAATAGTATCAATACGTAATTCACAAACACTCTCCATGGACCAATATTATATATCTCATGACCAACAATGCAAGGCAAAGTTTGTGCAATATAGATAAGTTTCATTTTTTAACAATGCATAGAATTCCTGCTATTCAGACTTTTCTTAGGAAAGAGAGTTCTTAGTACTTACAGCTTTTTTCGATGAATAAAACGTAATTTTCGAAGATTAAAATAATTTTTCATATGAAAATAATATAGTTTCGTTCAAAAAAAAGTAGTTTCATATTGAAAAATAAACACTCACATCAATAAAATAATTTTTCACATCAATGGAATAATTTTTCACACGAATAAAACATAGTTTGACGTCCTAAAAATTCCAGTCCTACGTTAGCGCCATCTAGTTGCAACTACATTAAACATTTACTTGAAAATGTCAACGGCTAACGAAAACGCAGCAACTTGTGTACAGATCGTGTAGACAGAAGAACACTACAACTTGTGCAGCAATAAATTTACTATTGCTATTGTTATATTGTCCATATTTTACAGTATTCTTTAACAAATTCATAAAAAATTTATGTTAATGTTGATTCAGACTGCCTGTAGCAACGTTTCCATTAATGCTTATCAGCAAACTACGATCCTACGTTTTATTGAAATGAATTTACATTTCTATGATCTAAAACTACGTTTTTTTGAACGAAACCTTATTCTATTGATATGAAAAATTATATTATTTTTAATGACCGAAATTTACATTTTATTCATTGAAAAAAACTGTAACAATTTCTTGAAAAACTTTAAAAATGATCAATAACTGGAGATAACGGCAAGTTAGCAGACTATTGAGAAAAAGTGGAAAGAGTATAGCAGAAGCACTCCTTTAGCTCCGTGCTATATTGAGCATATTGTAAGCAAGTAAATAAAAGAATCGGCGACCGGTAGACAAAAATGGCCAAAGTAATGAATGGCCAATATTTGCTTCAAGACATCAAGAAAAGAGTGGGAATTGCAGCCACATCAAGTGAAAATCTAAAGTAAGATTACGTGAGTAAGAAATTATTTAGACTAGCAGTGCCATACGTGGAAAGGTCCATCCATTGTGAGCCTTTAAAATTTTTTCCGGATTTTTATTAAGAATTTTTACTGTATCAATTCTAAGCGTTTTCATGTGTTGATTTTTAAGATATTGCAATATTAATCCGAAAAAAAAGTCCGAGCTACGTCTGGGTTATCACCTAGCTTATTTGGCATCACATCAGATCCAAATATTTCAAAAAAATTCTGTATATTTTGGAAACGGAGATGATGATAATGCGATGATTGAACGTTTGTTTCCAAGAATTATTAATAATGAGCATAAAATGATGAATCAGTGACATAAATAAGGCAGCGTCTATTGAGGAGGAAAAGTAGCCACACATGTCTTCCTTGAGCTCCCTATTAAACATCCAGACGACTAGCAAAAATTTATGTGCCTGGAAAAAAAAGAGAAAGAACGAGTATTCGTCAGAGAAACTTTGCAGGTAAAGCAGGAAAATCTATACGGTTATTGGAAACATCTCAACAACGGGAGTTTCGAATAGAGGGGGTGAAGGAGCTTCTACGTTAAGGGGAAGCAAAATTTGGATCCAAGGTATCCAGTGATGTTCCCTGGTGTTCAAGATGGATATAATTTTAATCTGAGGCAAGTCAACAAGTAGTTAAATAAAGTCACCTGTATATCACCTAGAATTCCTCTCTTTAGAAGTTTTTTAAAAATAGATAGTCACTTCACTCTGTGTTTTATTGATTGAGTTATTATTTAACCAATTTGGATTTATAATTTCACTTCTTGAGTATTGTTTTGCTTACCCACAAGTGTAATTATCGTGGGCAAAGCCGTGTCCTCTGCTAGTAGAGAACAATAGTGTAAGCTTGTTAATTTGAAGAGACGAGTTCAGGTATGCTTTGTCATCGGTTATGTCGTCAAGAACATTAGGTAACCACTAATCCACATAAGATAGTTATTAGAACGTATGCGCAGCCATGCTGCATTCTTCAGCGTATACAAAGACCTGATCAAACAGATTTACTTTGTGCTGATCAGGTCTTTGTATACGCTGAAGAAGGCAGCCTGGCTGCCAAAATGCGCTTACGTTCTAAGAAATATCTGATGTGGATTAGTGACTGCCTGTTCTTCTTGTTCAAGTTGTGTCCACAGTTTCTGGCTCCATTTGCTTCTATTATCCAAGGCTATGTCGTCGAATATCACCAAGCGAAGGACTGCTTCCAAATGCCATCTCGGTTTCCAAAGCATTAACATTCACAATATTATAAACATAATGTATCGGGAATTTTTTAGGAAATGGTAGGATCTGCTGTGTTAGAAATAAACTCGGTGATATCCCCAACGTTGCGCGAACTCTTTTTTAATTAAATTTGGCAATATTTGAATGTGAATAAACAGTAAAAATTGTGTTTTAAGCAATTAATACTACTTATTTGAAAGTTTAATAATAGAATACAATTTCTGGCTCCATTAAAATAATTAAGTGATTATATACAACATTTTTCATATTTAGGTTCAGTAGAGGGAAATTTAATACTTTTTTATCAATCCTGAGGGTGCTGTTCCGGCCCAGGAGAGCTATGAGACTGTACTTAGGCCTCTTCGCTTTGTTCAGAGCGTAGGTCGCGTGACGATTCCACGAGAGTCTTGAGTCTATGATACGCTTAGATATAATACAATAAAAATACATAATGAAAATTCGAAAACCAAAATTTGGTGTTCCTTACTACTTGGTAATCTGTTGTTGCATTTCGCACTCTGCTCTCGTTGTTTTGAAGCAAACCTTTGCCATTCATTACATTGTGTAGTCTGGTAGTCGCAGTTTCTTCTGTTGATAAGCTTGCATGGTCAAGAGCTGCCTGAGAACATCGATGACTAGTTGATCACTTACAACCTAGTCAGTTTCTCAATAGCGTGAGAACTCTCTTTTATCTCCACTTGGTGCTCATTTTTAAAGTTTTTCAGAAAACCTTAACTTATAAAAACTATCAAAAGCGCGACCAACAGGTATTCCATGCAAAGTTACGAACTGAATCTTATTTCGAAAGCACAACATTACCTTGCATTGTTGGTCATGATATATCTATTATTAAACCGTGCATAGTGTTGGAGAAATGTGTGTTGATATATTGTTTATACTTATGCCTTACATTATTGGTCATGAGATATTACTAATTATCATCATGAATATCGTCATGATAATTGGCCGCAATACGTATTTTTTTTAATTTCAATTTTTAAAGCTTTCGAAGAAACATTAAAGGAAAAGGAGCAATAAATTACCATAAACAACAGCAATTTACAAATGTTGAATACCATGTTTTTAAAAAAATTTACATGACTGGCAAACTTACCCGCCTTTACCCTACCTTTCAGCAAAAGTGCTGCACCTGATCAATCATACAACGATCGCTGGACGGTTACATTGGAAATACGTTCGCGCGTTAGGTTTCAGGCTCGAAATTCCAATGCAGTGACTTCAGTAATTCAGACAGCCATTCCCCGGCTTCACGCAAAACAGAGCACCAAACATGCTGTGGCTCCGTCGCCTTTCGTTTGGGACTATGGGTTTATTAATAAAAAATCTTCACATCATCCTCTACATACCCTTAAATTTGTGAAACGTCGTTCATTTGCACCCTGTATAGAAAGAGTAGCAAAGGCACCTGGCATTGCCCGGGATAATTACAGTTGTACATAAACAGAACAATTCAAGCCTAATTGTTGTTGTAAGTTGTACGTAAACAATTAAATAACACCTCAAAATTGGTTTTCAGTAATTCTAAATTTTCTCGTTGTAGTCTTTCCCGTTATTCAGATGTTAACTTTTAGTCTCAGAACAATGCTCGTCCTTTTCTTAGGTGGAATTTCCTTAAATATAATTGAAGCATATCCTTCGAGTGATTATTAATCAGGCAAATACAATTTGATTGTTGATTTGTAGAGTCGAGTTGATATAGTGACTGTTGTTGCAAGCATACTCTGCTCTCGATGTTTTCAAGCAAAACTTGGGCATTCATCATTGTGTGATCAATCAGTCACCGTTTCTTCTGTTAACACGCTTACCATTTGCTCAGTTGCAGCAGTGTGCTGGTGAAACCAAAAAAGCACGGTTTTATCCTCTGTCGCCTTTCTAGTCTTTCTCAATAGTCCGTTAACTCTCCATTATCTCCGGTTAGTGCTCATTTTTGAAGATTCTCAAGAAAACGTGAAGTTCTGAGAACTATCAATTGTAAGAAAAACGCGAACAACAGGAATTCTATGCAATGTTAAAATTGAACCTTATTTATAAAGCACTAGCAGAGGTCCTGGCATTGCTCGGGATAATTACGCTTTTAGTAAATAGAACAACCTCAAAAAGCTAAATTAAACCTCTAAATTGGTTAAATGATAACTCAATCACTACAATATACAGCGAAGGGACTCTCTAATCTAAGAAAAATCCGAAAGACAGGAATTTACCTCTTCACTGAAAAATCCATTCTAGGTGATATACCGGGACTTGATTTACAAAAATAAAATTTTTTAAAGGCTCACAATGTATGGACCTCTCCAAGGATGCCTTCTAGTCCAAATAATTTTTTACTCACGTAATCTTTCTTTAGATGTACACTTGATGTTGTTGCAATTTCCTTTCTTTTTTCGATGTCTTGAAGCAAAAATTGGCTATCCCTCACTTTGTGTAGTTTAACGGTCGCCGATTCTTCTTTTTACTTGCTTACCATCTGCTCAATACAGCACGAAACTAAAGGAATGCTTCCTCTGTTGCCTTTCCACTCTCTCTCTCAATAGTCTGCTAACTCTCCATTATCTCCAGTTACTGATCATTTTTAAAAATTTTCAAGATATTTTTAAGTACTAAGAATTCTCTTTTCTAAGAAAAGCCTGAATAACAGGAATTCTATGCATATTGAAACTTAACTACATTACACAAACTTTACCTTGCATTGTTGGTCATGAGATATATATTGTTGATTCTTACATGGTGTTGGTGCATTGCGTGTTGACACCATTGTTGATACCTATTGTTGCACAAACGTTTCCTTGCATTGTTGATCATGAGATACTTCCTAATTATGTGCACTGCAATCATCATTATTATTAAATGATGACAATTCTAGTAACAATTCAAAATTATACAAAAAAGTATAGCTTGGGCAATTGTTCAAGAAAGTAAAACTTGGGCAAATGACCACAAATGAAACTAAATTTAAAACAGAAAGTGAATTTTTGGGTTTCCACGTGTTCTCCTTGGTTCCTGCCAAATGAAGAGAGGTTGTATTTTTTTGTTTTGTTATTTTCTTTATTATTTTTGTTATGGTAAATTAGTCCTTCATTACACTTAATTACTCTTCTTTATACTTGTTATATTTTCTTTATATATATTGATAGACTAGCATAGGCACCTGGCATTGCCAGAGATAATTAGATATTGTAAGTAGACAGTATAACCAAATAGTTAAATAGTGACTCAATTTTGTTTTCCTTCACCGAATACACTAGTCTCTTAGTCCTTGGTCTTTTACCCACCGGCTTGGAAAATAACAAATGCCTAGGAAGACCAGTTTGCAGCATCCATACCATGTGGCCATACCAGCGCAACTGAGATCTCTGAATGCGGAGAAGTAGCGGCTCAACACCTAAAGACTCCCTTATTGTGTTGCTATGCACTCTATCTAGCCTAGGGTAACACCTGCCACACCTCTCAGAAATCTCATTTCGGCCGCTTGTAAACGCGATCGCACTCTTTCGGTCATTACGCAAGCCTCATGACCATAGGTGAGAATGGGGACAGAGATTTGAAGACAGAGACCTTTGCTTTGTTACCCAGCTCGCATTGCGTTACCACGGATCGCCACAGTTCACGTCTGACACACCTTCTTTCTTTCTAGTACAGAGGGTAGATTATCGCAAGCGATAATCTGCGGCACCTACTCCTACGAGGGAGTTTTGCACCATCCCATTAAATAACGACTGCTACGAGATGACAGTAGCAGCCGGGACCGACGGCTTAACGTGCCCTCCGAAGCACGGGGGGTTTCATGATGGAAGAGCTGCTGGGGATAAACGAGCCAGAGGCTATACCAACCGCTGGAAAACCAGCTATGGTCAATCGGCAAATGGGTAGACCAAAGTCCCCCAACAGCCACGCCCCAAATAGCTGTCCCGCCAGCGGTGGCCCTCAAGCCCTGGCCGTCACCCAACCAGCAGCTGGCCGGGCCTGAAGTTGCTGAACTCCATCGATTGGCAAGGCAACCGACGAGACAACCAGGCCACGGCCACCCCCCTGACACACCTTGCTGCAACGATCCGAGCATCTAATTCTTTCTCCTGCCGTCCATCACTCGTAAATGTAATCCCGCGATACTAGAATTTCTCCACTTGTCTCAATGAGGCTCCCCTAACATGGAGAGCGCACTGAGTCGGCTGTCTTGAAAGGACCAGAACCTCGGTTTTAGCCACACTGATCTTCATCCCAGCTTCTTCACATTTGGCTGCAAGCCGGTCTAGTGCATGCTGAAGGTTCGTGCGAGAAGACCCAAGGAGGACAAGGTCGTCAGCAAAGAGCAACCTCTTCACCAGGCAGTCACCCACACAAACACGCTCATCGCCTCGGTTGCCCCTGTCTATCAAGTCCATAAAGATAATGAACAAGAGGGGCGACAGCACGCACCCTTGGCGGAGTCCAACACCCACGGTGAACGGCCTTGACTCAATGCCATTTATCCAGACACACATCTCAGAGCTTTCTTACAGAGATATGATAGCAACCAGTAATTGCCCATCCACTCCATACTCTTGCATCACTTGCCAGAGCTTCTCCCGAGGAACTCTGTCAAATGCTTTTTTGAGGTCTACAAAGCAAGCATAGACCTCTTTTGCATACTTCCAGGATTTCTCAAAGACTTGCCTTAGAGCAAAGATGTCATCCGTCGTGCTTCGGCCAGGTCGGAAACCACATTGCTCCCCCGACAGTTTGGAGTCGAGTATTTCCCGACTTCTCTTCTCCAGACACTTAGCGTACACTTTCCCAGGAATGCTGAGCAAAGAGATGCCTCGACAGTTGTTGCAATCTTGAGCAAAGAGATGCCTCGATAGTTGTTGCAATCTCTCTGATCTCCCTTTTTGAAGATAGAGATTACAATTCAAATGATGTTAACTTTTTTAAAATTCCTGTATGCTGATTACCATAATGAAATAAAAATTCTCTTTTGGGGTATGCAGATTATGTCATTATGACAATCAAGAATTTTCATTTATATTCAAAAAATAAACATTACATATATGTGGACATTACATACTTTAAAACAGAAATGATGCATTATAACATAATGTTGCAGTATGAATCATAATTTTATTTTCATTTCATCATCACTTGCATGTTTTCTCGAGCGATTGCATGCTTTCTGCTCTATTTTGGAGTCTACATCAGCAATCCAGACTCCAGAAAACGGCCATTCTGTTGAAAGTGGCAAAATTTTTCACGCACGTGTGTTAAGAGCACTGACTGTTTTTCCTATGTATGCTGAGACATTGTTTTCTGAACGACGAACTATCTTTGTAAGGCCTTCGAACTGTATTTTGTTTCCAAGACAGGCGATCAATAATTGAACCGTGGGCTCCACACTTTTGCTGCAATAATTGTGTGGTGAACTTGCGTCAGTGACTAAATGGTAAGAAGGCTTCAATGCACTTTGTGGTGCCTATTGTCTGGCACGAGCCAAGAGACCTTTCAACTTATTGCTACTTTGCATGACACCTAAACTGCAAGGAATGACCATGAAGAAAAGGAAACCGTTGATTTACCCTAATATACCATCAGCTATTTGGCCAGTTCCCCATGGCCCAGAATTGCCTGTTCCACAGCCCCCTGTTGAGTGGAGTATTGGTGATGAAGATTGCGCTTCATCAGAACCTATGGAGGAACCCATGGATGAGTGTGACGAGGAATTTACTATTACTGGTACCGACTTGTATCATCTCATCACACAAAAGAAGTTAGACGATCTCGTATGTTACCTTAACTTAGTAAATCTAAAGTAGAGCTTTCAAGATCCAGGCTTCAAGGCTAGAAGCTGCTCTTCCCAACGTAAGGTTTATGCATACCGCAATCGTCAAAAACATCTTATTCAATACTTCGAAATGGAATCTAGGCTTTGTTTCAGCAAAAACGTTAATGGCATAATGTCTGCGCTTGGAATTGAGCATAATCCAGAATAATGGAGGCTGTTTATAGATTCATCAAAACTCAGCTTGAAAGCTGTACTGCTTGATAATAGCATCGAAATCAGTTCCATTCTGAAGGAATCATCTGCATCGATGGAACTGATCTTAAAATGCATCCAATAATTTGAATATAAATGGAAAGAATTGCGGTGATATAAAGGTGGTAGCACTCCTCTTGGACTGCAGCTGGGTTACACTAAGTACTGTTGCTATCTTTGTGAATGGGATAGTCGCGCGACTACCAAGCACTACACGCAGAAAGTTTGGCCTCCAAGGCAGAACATTGAGCCTGGAATGAAGAAAGTGCGAAACTTGCCATTCGTCGATCCAAACCATGTTCTGATACTACTCCACATAAAGCTAGGACTAATGAAGAATTTCGTCAAAGCGCTCAATATAACTGGCGATCCTTTCAACTATCTTCAAGATTAGTTTCTTCGTGTTTCTGAAGCAAAGATAAAAGAAGGTACTTTTTTGGACCCCAAATCTGTCAGCTGCTCCAGAGTGATCTTTTCAGCAATTTACTGGACGAGACAGAAAAAGAAGCATGGAGTGCACCCAAAAGTGCAGGCAGTTGTAACACTGTAGTGGCTTCTTGTTTTCTCGAAAGGCCTCCACTAGCACTGCCAGCGGCCCAAAACGTGTAATGTTCTTCAATGACTGGTTGTGTTCGGTGTTCGGGAGTAGAACCAAAACCATCGGCATATCAATGGATCATTTGGCTTTCCTCAATCGAATTATCTTTTCCGTAAAGTAGTTAGCTCTTTTTAGATCTTCTTGGAAGCCATCGAGGTCATACGTAACCTCCATATTACGAATCACGTATTGCAAGACTTTCTCTGATTTCAGTTGATGATGCTGAATTTTTAAAATATTATCAGACTTAATTCCAGAGACTAACCTGTTGTGAGTTTCCTCGTCTTCACATTTAACTTTGACGGTTTCCATCCTGCCCATATGAACATGCTTCTTGAGCTCAGTTAAAATCGTCTTAAATGGGATGCCATGAATCCACACAATGATCAGGGACATACCTCTTCGTGATCCTATGGTCTTCACTAGCCGAGCCATTCTGTCCATTCTCCGGATTCCTCATTCTAGACGCGCTGACGACTTCTTCGTTCACTCTGGAGATGGTCTTTAGGTTATCGACCGACGTGCCTTTTATGAAATTTTTATTAGTGACACCATACAGGGACTGTCATCCACTTCATCAGTCCCGTCAGAGTGACTTCTTTTACAGCCACCATTTGTCGAACAGGCACTATTTTCTATTATTTCCATAGATTCCACACTATTAGAAGAGGAAATAGTTTTTAAAACATTACTCACCTTGCTGTTATCAACTGAATTATCTTCCGTGGAGTTTCTTGCCTTTGGAGTCCCGGACCATTTTCCAAAGGCTTCCTTGAGCTCATTTATCTTCTCAATAACATCTCTACGACAGTCCTGAATTTCCTTGTTGATACCTGTGAACTTCTCAAAACTTTTGTGTAGGGATTCGACTTTTTCCTCCAGTGCACTATTTTTAGCATTTATTTCATCCCGCAGAGTTTCTAACAATTTGTTGAACACTAGGTACAATGCAGCAAACCTAGCATTCAAGAAGTTATCATGGTAGGCCTTTCCGCAGGACACAGTTTTACCATCTGCCATTAACAAAGACTCTTTAGCCGACTTCAACGTGGTTAATTTGGACAAAGGCATCATATATAATTGCATAAAACCGGGGGGGGGGGAAAGTAACCTTGCAGCTAGAGTAACCTGTGCTAAAGAAGCCGTCCTAAGAAGGATGCACCTAGCTTTAAGAAAAAAGAACAAATGAGGTTGGCGAGAAAATTAATTCTACGCCAGGGATTCACTCATGAATGATTAGAGTAATAATAAATGAGATGAAAAAATGTCCTTAGTTAGGTTTGCGAGAAAAATAATCCCAACGCCAGGGACCCAGAATTATAATGAGCATCTTTATGTACTGGTTTATGGGAATATTAATTCCAATGCCAGGGACCAGCACATAAGACGTAACAGACGGTGAATATCACCCTGAATAGGGCACACCTTGGTAGTAATGTGATGATACCTGAAAACAGAGTAGAGGTGATACCTTGAACAGCTAGTGCGTTTGGATCCCGGGTCGTGTCCTTGGATCAGTCCTGTCCTTCCATCAAGTGATATGATACCAATGATTTGATGACCACTGAATTGAGGTCAGAAAGATCGTGGAATAGTGAAATTTATAGCGACAAAGTACAAAAATGTAACAAATCAGTGAAAAGACACAACCGGGAATCAAATTCCCTGACCAGTTAAACCTGTCCACCATTGGATTAAGAATGAATCTCCGTTCGGTCCTCTATCTGAATTTCGGAGATTTTTCTAATTGGTTTTGATGATTGTCTATTATCGGCAAGTGACAGTGCATCAAAGCGATTGTCTATTACAGTGCATTTTGTTACAGGCGTTAACAACCACATTTACCTTTACAGGCATATCAGTTGAATACAGTGACGTACGGTACGGCATGTGCACCATATTTGGCAACTCGTGCTCTTCAATAATTAGCAGAAGATGATGGACACTTATTTCCACAAGCAAAAAATGCTCTAAAGAAAGACTTTTATGTTGACGACGTGATGTCTGGAAATACAACAATATCCAACACAATTGAAATGCAAAGGCAACTGTTACAATTACTACAAAGTGGAGGTTTTGAACTTCGGAAATGGTCATTGAACAAACCTGAAATCCTTGAAGCACTCCCAAATCATTTGCGAGCTTCACAATCAACCACGAGTGCTGACTCCACTGTAACAAAGATGTTAGGCATTCAATGGGACACCACGACAGATGCTCGGCAACGCCACCACCAACGAAAAGAACAGTGTTATCAGAGGTAGCAAAATTGTACAATCCAATCGGGTGGTTATTGCCAATTGTTGTTTGTGCAAAGATGTTGCTACAGAAATTATGGCTCACTGGCATGGACTGGGACGAGCCACTATCAGATGAACAAAAAACCGAGTGGCAAACAATCATCAGCCAGCTACCATTTGTAGAAAAGGTACGCATACCACGTTGTGTGATCATCAATAATTATTGTTGTGAAATGCATGGATTCTGCGATACCTCTCAGGGAGCATACGCTGCAGTCATTTATGTATGATCCACCTCATCAGAATCAACTCAAGTGCATTTACTCTGCGCAAAAACTAGAGTAGCACCCATAAAACAAGTATCAATTGCCAGGCTCGAATTGTGTGCCGCTGTGTGATTGTCACCACTACTTTCAAGAATTCGACAGGTGTTCAACAATCGTCTTAGCATGGCTTAGAAGTCATCCGAGTCGTTGGAAAACTTTCATCGCAAATTGTGTTTCTGAAATTCAGGAATCATTCGAACCATATTTATAGAGACATGTGCCAACTCATTCAAACTCTGTAGATGTCGTATTACGATGCGTCATCCCATCACAGTTACCTATGCATGCTATGTGGTGGAATGGGCTGTCTTTCTTGACACAACCGAAGCAAGAATGGCCTGTTAACCCGTACATAAAGGACATAACCATAGAAGAAAGAAGAAAGAAGGAAGTGCAAATACGAGTAATGCAAGTGCCTGATACATCGCTAATGCAAAGATATTCTTCGTTGGGGCAATTACAATGAATAACAGCATACTGCCTCTGGTTTATTACAAACCTCAAAGAGACTCATCAAAATGGTGTAACCGCATTCCTCACCACAACTGAATTACGAAAAGCGTTACAATTGTGGATCCATATCACACAGCACGAACAATGGCCCGAACTCCATAGAGCAATCAAAGAGGACAAACAAATTCCACATAAATTTCAAAGATTATCCCCATTCATTGACGAGAACGACGTGATTTGAGTTGGAGGTCGGATGAAATATGCAAGTATTCCCCTTGATGCAAAACACCCAATGTTGCTCCCTAAACGCCACCACTTGACAACATTAATTCTCAGACATTATCACATGACGCTGCTTCATCCTGTAAATCAATTAATGATAGCAGCAATTCAACAGCACTATTGGATTATGGGTATCTGAGACGCAGTCAGACTATATAACCATCATTCTGTTACTTGTGCCAGAGATCGAACATCCCCTTCTCATCATTAGATGGGCGATTTGCCAAAGTCAAGGATAATACCCGCCAATGCTTTCGTCAACACTGGTGCTGATTATCCTGGTCCAATCCTGATGCAGGCACACGAATTTGCTTATGCGTTACAGCAAAAGCAATTCATTTAGAACTGGTTAGTGACCTTTCTACTAATGCATTCATCGCAGCATTGACCAGATTTATTTCTCCATGAGGACGCTGCAACAGCATTTTCAGTGACAATGCAACCAACTTTATAGGAGCTGATCGTGAGTTGAAACAATTACAGCTCTTGATAAATAGTGACACGCACAACAAATTGGTGGCTCACTATTTGATCAAAGAAGGTATTAATTGGCATTTCACCCCCCCTCGGGCACCTCATTTTGGAGGATTATGGGAGGCCAGTATAAGATCTATAAAAAGCACCTGCATTGTGTCATGAATAACGTCATTTTTACCTTCGAGGAATTATACACAGTTCTCACTCGAATCGAAGCATGTCTGAATTCAAGACCACTCTTTGCCATCTTTATTGATCCTGACAACTTCGAATCATTAACACCAGGGCATTTTCTAATCACCAGACCACTTATGGCCTTACCAAAACTCAACTATACCGCCTTACCCCTCAACAGATTAAACCGCTGGGAGTTATTACAACAGATACACCAACACCAAGGGTACTTAGGAAACGTTGGCACCAAGAGTACTTAGGCCAGCTATTGCAACGTAGCAAGTAGAAAACAAAGGCACCAGACATCAAAAGAGGCGCACTCCTTCTTATACGTGAGGAAAATTTGCCACCTCAACAATGGGCATTAAGACAAATCACTGACGTACATCCAGGAAAGGATGGATTGGTTCGTGTAGCAACTGCGAAAACGACCTTTAGTGAAACTGTGTCATCTCCCAATCGAGGACTAATATTCACATTCCAATGTTGAAACCAAATGTTTCAATGCGTGGGAGTAATGTTAGTGCAAGCGTCACAATTTACATCTTCATGTAAATGTTTTCCTTTATTATTTTTGATTGCAATTGTTTTTCACCAATTGTTTTTAAAAATGATTTTTCACGTTTTTCATTGTTGATATTTGAGATTTATTATTCTTGTTGATTTGCCTATGTCAGTTAATTATTAATGTCAATGACGTTGAGCAATAAATGTCTAGGCTACACATGCTCTTAGTTTTGAAGTTCTTTTTGTGTTTCATCGTCTCTTTAAATCAAGCTAAGCAACATGTTTGATTTTAACGTGTCAAAAACACTTTTTTGGTAAATGAGATTAGCTCGTTCTTCTTCAATTTCAAAACAATCGGTATCAAATATGGCGAAAACATTATCAACATTAGACTACCAAATATTAGGAAAATAAAAGTTGGAATTTTTTTGAATATACTCAAATTTTTTTTAGAAATATCTTGGCTAAAATTGGACTGAGACAAGAGCCCATTGGCGTGCCTCCTTTTATTTTATAATACTTTTATGGCGTGCCTCCTTTTATTTTATAATACTTTTATGGCGTGCCACAAATCCATTTGACGATTATCTGAAAAGATGAAATTAAGATCTAGGTAGTTGATCGGCGGTCCTAACCTATACTAACATTATTAACCAGATACCAAAGTAAATGTCAAACCTCCCCCCCCCCCCCTCTGACTTACCTGTCTCCCCCGTTGACTTGCCTTTCTCCAGATCAAAACGTCTAGCAGCTGAAAAAAATGTGTCTGTGCGCTAACCTAAGGAACGACAAGACAAACATTTATAGAAATACAAGACAATCTTTAAAGAGGCACGTTTATAAACATAAATACCCAAGAATTAGATTTGGACGAAGTGTAATATGGACGACGTAATCCTTTAATGTGATTGAGACGTTTTGTGATTCTAAATGAAGGCCGCGTGCCTGTCTTATTTATTAGCGAACTTTTAAATGAATTTAGTTGATGATTTACAGATATGTAACAATATTTTTTTGCTTTTGAACATTATATGTTAAGAAAAATTCTAATATAATTTCTTTGTTTTCGAACGGAACTGTGTGAAAAGGCTGTCTTAGACCTCTCCAAAGACTGTGTATAGAGAACTAAAATCACCAGAACACAAAGTAGTATGTAGTGTCTTAAGAATTTAGAGCTTAAAAATGACGCCAATTCTACATAAATAATAATGGAGTCTTGCGCCGATAATAAGAGTTGTAATAAGAAAAGTTATTAAGAATTTAAGAATGACCTTGTTGAGAATCATTGTTGAGAATGACCCGGTTGATCTGGAAAATATGTATGATTAGGATTTGTATTCAGAAGAATAAAGCACAGTTTTGTTTTTCGAAGACTAAAGTAAAGAGTATTCAATTACCTTGTAGTTAAATAATTAAGCGCACTTTTGCGAGTTAACTGATCAATATGGGAATTGATTTTTTTGAATTAGCGCCCAAGTATCGATTGGGAAAGCCCTAATTCTACTGTACTGTATGTTGCCCAGAATCGGAGCATTGCAGTATCATATGTTGATCAAAAAGCTGAAAATATATTAAAAATTGGTGATGAAAAACAGAAAAATATCATAGAATCTATTGATGCATTAACTACATATTTAATGGATTATTTTAATCAAAAAATTCTTGATATTTTCAGCATATTGATGAAAAAGAAAAAACTATTAGGAATTCCTTCGATCAAAAACTTAAGGAAAATGTAGATCAAATAAGATATCAAGTTTTTATTGACTCTCAAAATTCGATTTTTTTTTAATGATAAAACCAAAGAACAGTCAATTTAGGTGACCCACATGAAGATCATTCCACTACCAGTAAGAAATACGTTGACCAAAATGTAAAGAAATAAAAGAATCTATTGAACAAACAGAAAAGAAAAACAAATCAGTTGATGAAAAATTTAAAAACGATACAAGATGATATTTTTGAGCCCCCAGAAATCAAGACTGGTTCTAACTGGTCTGATCTTATTGTTCCAACTCCTAACTTCATCCCCTCTTCTTCTGTTTATATATCCTTTGAAACTCTTTCGTTTCTTAAGATATTCTTCCCATGACTGCTTCCTGCCATCTTTTCTTATTTGCTCCAATTTTGTATTCTGTTCCTTCTTTTTTTCCCCAAAAGCTGTTGGTGAGCAGTGAGAAAGGCGTTTAAAGAAAGGAAAAATACGTATAAAATGGTAGCAGAAAATGGCTGGAAGAATAACTGATGAGATTGTGAAAAGAATGGTGCAGTGATCAAACAAACAGAAGAGACACAAACGAGTAAGCTATCTACAGTTAGTACACATAGAAATAAGCAAAAGGAACAAAGATAGAGAAGTCAAGCAATTGCACCTATTATAGTGAAATTAAAGAATACCATTAAGAGAATGAATTTTGAGTATGAGAATGAAAGACAAGGATAGGGCACTATAGGCAAGGGTGGGAAATGAATGGACGGCTGGAAATAAAAGGTTTTTGGAGGATTAAAAGAAATATAGAACATGCTCAAAAGCAGAAGATAGCTGATTACATTCCTTTTATGTGTGAAGAACTGTAGCAATGGACGAATTTTGAATATTGGGGAGCATTGTGGCGACCCACCCCCTTGCAAAGAACATTTGTAATTTATTTCCTATGCAGTATGACTTTTACCAACAGGTTGTATCGATTTTATAACGTTGTTATAAGACGGGACATTTAATTGAAACTTTTTAACAGTATTATTCCGATTTATGCCATTTATTTGAAAACTGTTTATGGGAGATCGTTGCTGTGATTCCCTTGCCAGAAGAAGGTGTTATCTTTCAACCGAGTTGTGTGACCATGGCAATGTTTTACAGCGAGCCTTGTCGAGTTGAGTGGAGACCCCCCTCCCATTCTCCTCCTTGTACAATGAGCCCTGTGCCGTGTCTGTCAACTCCTGAGCACTTGTGATGAACGCCAATCAATGATGTTTATTTCACCACTAGTGATCGGCATCCCCTTACTATATATTTAGGGATATTATCGAATCGAGGAATTGGAGAGTAGTTGATTTTCCTTCCTCAATTGAAAAAGTTCGATGTTCAAGAAAAAAAGAGAAGCAGTAGCATATTGCTAAGAGTGAAACCATTCTTCACAAAAAAACGTTATTTTTTACTCAGTTTATTTTTCCCATGTCCTACCAAATAAAAATCAGTGCTATTATTATTATTATTATTATTATTATTATTATTATTATTATTATTATTTAATCTACTGGTTAGGTAATCATTATCAAGGAGCCTGACGAGAAGAAGAATCCACAGTGCCCCGCCTCTGACCGTCTCAAGTAAGCATTGTCATCGTGAAGAACGGGTAATAACCTACACATTTCCTCTCTCTTGTTTTATAATCAGGTGGTCACCGGAATGGTTAAGTCAATTATTTGAAAGTGAATAATTTTAAAGTTCTGTAAGGAAGTAGGAGGATGTCTATTTAATTTAAATATAATCAGTTGTTAAAGTCTTTTCTAACTTATTCTTGAATTGATCAAAGATTATTTTAGAGCTTATCATTAATAATGCTTGATATGGAGTTCATTAATACCTTTCAAAGAAGTGAATTGAAGTATAAAGTGTTACAGTTTGTTATTTTTCTTGATTATTCAATTATCTTTTAAATCTTTTTGTATGTAATGGGTTGCTTTGAATAATTGTTTATCTTTAAGACTTTGGTGTATTCATTTGTCTCTCTAATAGGGTGTCTAAAGTCCGGTGTCTATATAATAGAGGTGTCTCTCTAGTAGGTTGTCTACCAGGTCTGACCATCATAACTTTAGTTCACCTATCCCTTCAGTCAGATAGAAGGGGTGGATTGGCCTTATTTATTTGGTTGTGGGCATATACTAAATTAAATAGGGACTGGGTCAGCCACAATGGCGCAGTCGCGACAGGATTGTTAATCACATTGTTAATTGTTAGGTATGTTGTTAATGTTTCTATTAAAATTGATGTTAGAGAGACAAAGGAAAAGGATAAATGATTAAAGAATGATCAATCATAGCTTTTATATATTTAAAGGTGAAATTTGTTTGCATTTTTTGTACAGCACAGTGATTTTATTGAACATTTGAATCTTGTTTGTCAAGGAGTGTTGTTTTTGTTCTCTTTGAACATCTCTGTTTGACCTAGAAAAAAAATATAAACTTTCAGTATACGCTAAAATGGAGATTATTAATACGGAAAAAGGGTTCAAAGAATTATACAGAGAGGTTCCAATGTTCAATGGAACAACAAATGTTGAGGAGTTTTTGCGGACAGTGGAGGAGGTGGCAGAAGCAGGAGGGTGGCATGACAAAACTATTATTAATCTAGTTATACTGAGGCTAAAAGGCAAAGCACAATTTTGTGTGTGCGAGAGCGGAGCTTTGGATGAGGTTGGTGATTTTTAGGAATTTGCAGACATATTGCGAGCAAGGTTTTCGAAAGAAGAGCCCGAGTTTGTTTAGAGAGAGTTTAATGAGTGTACTCGACTAGCCTTTTTGGGAAGGAAGTTAATTCCACCTATAGGAGATGAGGAGGAAGGCAGCTTAGGAGAAGTAAAGAGGGAACGACGAAGAAAAATGTTAAATGAAAAAATAAAGTATCGATTATCAGCAGGTTTATTGCCTGAATTGAGAAGAGGAATGATTTAAAGAACACCCAAACTGTGGGAAGATCCTGTGGCATCTGCAGAAAAGGTAGAAAAGGTAAATCGCAGACTTAATGTTCAAGCTATGATAGGATTAGTGGATGGGAGGTCGGATTTAGAATCAGAGATAGCGTAGAGAGTAGAGCACAATTTTGGAAAAAGGATAGAGGAAGCAGTGAAGAACGTGCAAAAGGAGAATCAAAAACCAAGTTATAGGAATTATGTGCAGAAACAAGAAAGGCGTTTTTTCTGTAAAAAAGTGGGACATATTTCAACACAATGAATAATGAATAAGATTAGAAATATGAGGTGCTGATGGTGTTCAGGAAAAGGACACCTAAAAAAGATTGTAAACAGAAGGCAGGGGAAAAGATGGTAAAGAGAATGAAACCACCACCTACCAGTGTAGTCCACCCTCACGGCGAGAGGAACGAATATATTTTGAAGTGTTATAATTGTAACAAGAGGCATCTGAGGATTCAGTGCCCTGCAAGGAGACAGATAGTTTTGGGAGAGGACAGATTGCAGTGTAATATCTGTAAAAAAGGAGGTCACATTGCTAAAGTTTGTAAGGAAAAGGAACTAGAAAACAAAAAAACAGGAACAGAATAAAAAATGTAAATTGAGAAGGATACAGAAGGCAAAAGAAAGAAAAAAACATTATTAGCAATAGTGGAGATGGTTGTGGAGTGTCTAATGATAATACAATTTTGGTCACCGCAGTTGTAGGGGAAGGGGCGAGAAAAGGCAACACAATCTAAGGTAAATTGTCTAGAAAACTTATGAGGATAATGCAGATGATTAACTTGAGAATAAAAAAAAACTCTTTTTCCACAACGAAACAGGAAATGAACAAAAAGAAAAAGACCGAAAATAAAATGAAAAAATACAGCCTGAGTCTGTAAGCGCTTTTCGAAAGCTTTGCTTTCAACATTTAGCAGCCAAGGAGCACCTCGAGAGAACTTGAGAGAACTGACTTGGAATAGAACATGCTGAGTATTTATAACGGACAGAAGCCAATCAAGACAAAAAGATCCAACTGAATTTTATTGATTGGGTAAGTGCGTCGCCCATTTGATCAATGGTGATTCGCTAATAGGACCCCAATCTAAGTTGAGTAATAATTTTTTATCTGTTTTTTGAATGGCTAAGGTCAAAAAGGCGTCTGTTGAGTAATAATTTTTTGTCGTTTGTGAACTTTTTCGGGAAAAGCAGTTTGGCTTTCGTGCTGCCCACTCTTGTCCGATGTAGATATGGAGAATCATTGAAGACCTGAGCACCCCCCTGAACCTCTCCAGGTACTATGTGGGGGTATTTCTCGATGTCAGTAAAGTTTTGATGATCAGAGATGGGATCCCTGCCGATTTGATTTTGATGGTGAAATCGTTTCTTGACAGCAGATCCTATAAAGCCAAAGTTGTTGAAAATCTTTCAACACCCCGTGTTGTAAAGGCCGGTGTCCCTCAGGGTTCTGTCCTCGGGCCTGTGCTATTTATTTAGTGTGTACATGATTTCCCGAAACCCGATAATTGTAATCTGTATCTTTATGCAGATGATACTGCCATTATGACATGGATACACCAGCTGGCTCATGTTATCACTCGGCTGCAGTGCGTTTTGAAGCAGTTTGAAGACTGCTTTAACTGCACGGTGAGCAGAAGGTTCCTGGTTCGATCCCCGGCTGTGGAATTTTCTTTCCTATTTCTTATCAGGTAGTTAAACTTTAAAGTCGGAAAATGCAAGGCTTTGTACCTCAATATGAAGCTCAAGCATCCCCCTGATTCTCTTGTTCTATTCAATAAGAAACTGGACTGGCTGGACAACTGTAAGTATCTGGGAGATATCATTGACTCAAGACTCTCAGGGAACTGGCATATGACCTATGCTCTGAATAAAGTGAAGAGGGCTAAGTACAATATCATAGCTCTCTGCATTGGCAACACTTGGGTCGAAACAACACCCTCAGCATTGACAACAAGCTACTTCTGAACAAGTTGATTATCCGGACCATACTCTTCTTTGGCCTGCCTGCGTGGGCGACTATCTGTAAATCCAGATGTAGTAAACTACAGTCATTTCAGAATGTTACCCTGAGGTCCATTGCCCAGCTTGGCAGAAGGACACTGAAAAACCAATCTATCCACTTGGATTTAAACATGGCCACATCGGAAAGTTTATACAGGACCTCCTTTTTATTATGATACAGAAGATGAAGACTCACGACAATAAACTTGTGAATGGGATAACGTAGAACTCTACGAGTATGAACTGGCATATGAAGTATCTTGAATCGAGGCACGTTCTTGACGTCAATTTTGAAGATATTAGAAACGTTTCTTTCCCGGACTACTGGAAGATGTGATAATCTTCCCTCTCGCTTTATTTTTATTATTTCGTTTGTATTTTGTTTCTGACAATTGTCAATCTTATTTTCTTCTTTATATAATGTGGAAGACCGCTTGGGTTGATCAGGCTTCTTGACTACTTCAGTGTAATTCATCTGGAATTTATTCTGGATCGATGAGCTTTGTGAAAGCGCTGCTTTCGTCCCATCCTAACTGATGCACACTTCACTGTTCGATTGTCGGTTGTCTTGTTGTGTATAAGTGCAACAGGTTGGTCTCTGGAATTAGGTCAAATAATATTTTAAAAATTCTCCATCATCAACTGAAGTCGGAGAAGGTCTTGAAATACTTGCTTCGTAATGTGGATGTTACGTTTATCCTTGATGACTTTTAAGAAGACCTAAAAAGAGCCAAAAGAGCCAACTATTTCCCGTAAAAGGTAATTCGATTGAGGAAAGCCAAAAGATCCATTGTTATGCCTATGGTTTTGGTTCTGCTCCCGAACACCGAAGACAAACTGTCATTGAAAAACATCACACGTATTGGGCAGATGGCATATCAGTGGAGGCCTTTCGAGGGAACATAAAGCCACTACAATGCTACAAGTGCCTGCGCTTCGGAGACGTATCCATGGGCTGCACAGAAGATCCTCTTTGTAACAAATACGCAGAGGGGCATCAGTCAAGAAATTGCCCCAAAATTAATGGATAAGAGGCGCCCCCCCCCCCCCGGGCGGGGGAGGTGGTGGGGAGCACGGATCAAGTTACACAAATGTCTAATATTCTCCCAGGTTCAAAGGATTCCTAGTTCTAAAGTAATAGCAGACAAATCCTTTGCTGCTGCCGTGTCTAAGCCAGAGGATAAGGGTCTCAACTTCAACGACGTACCAGGTATGTTTAAGCAATTAGGACGTATCTTTCATTCGTTTTCTAACCTAGGCAAAAGTTACTCACAGTTGAGTGGGCTCCTTACGACCAACTACTTTATGCTTTGGCTGCACAACATTATACCGTAATCAACAAAGGTGAACTTCGGTGCATCATATGGAACACTCGGAGGATTCCCTGAAAGTGTATCGAGTTTCACAATTTTCTCTTGAAGCAAAAAATCAACGTTGCTTACCTCTGTGAAACCCACCTCAAACCAAACCAAGACTTCAAGCTATCTGGCTACTGTGTGTATCGTAAGGATTGAATGGCTTCAAATGCTGCCAAATGTGCTTCAGGGGGCGCTGCAATCCTCATTAAGAAGGGAATTCAACAACAAGATTTAGTATCCTAGTCTTATGCAGGTATGGAATCGGCCTCCATCATTATCAATGAAGTCTCCTGTGGTGAAGTGAAGTTCCTGGCGCTCTCCACTTCACCTAAACATTTACTTGACGTTAGCGAGCTTGATGATCTCTTCAGGGGTGACACTCCAGACGTCCTGGCTGGTGACCTAAATGCCAAACACCCAAGCTGGAACTCCAGAATGAAGAACTACAACGGCATGATTCTCTACTGGTACATACAAGGTAAAAATGATATCATCGAAGCTGGACCTGTAGAGGACACCTACTACTGCGACCACTCCCCTACTAGTGACGTTTTGGACATCTCGCTCTTGAAGGGTTTTTTCAAACGGTACAATATCTTCACGATTGATGACCTTTCTTCTGACCACAAGCCTGTGGCATTGAAATTTGACAATGTCGACATAATATTCAGATAGAACTCATACATCATCAAGACTGGAACTCTACAAAGATATTCTTAAGGAATATGGCAGCCATCCTGACTTTGCATACTGTACGAAGAACATCGATCATCACCAGAAGTATTAGCAGTGCCATAGAAGCTAGTAACTATCCATCAGAGAATGAACCTCCTCATCGAATCCAACTCACTCTTGGAATCCAACGCCTAATTACTGAAAGAAACAAGACCCGTAGACTATGGTAACGCCATCGTGAATCTTGGCTCAAAACCAAGTATAACAGGCTAGTGCCAAGAGTCCAAGAGAAGATAAGAGCTTCGCGGTGCTAAATGGAATGACAAACTCAAAAGCTTGTCAGCTCGCGACAATTCTATTTGGAGTATGGTTAGAGGTCTACAGAAGAAGAAAAATAATACGCCTCCTCTACTGTGTACACCAAAAGGTGACTATGTGCATACAGACCAGGACAAGGCCCATGTCATTGCAGATTCACTATTAATAAAATTTGTAACTCCTAACTTCAATCCCGAGAGCAAAATCATGTCTCTGCGTGTGGAAGATGGTCGTATGAACTTTGATGAAGTCCCACAGTATTTAATCAAGAATAACATGGAGGCCAGAGAGATAGCCACCATCAGAAGTAAACTGAAAAATAAGCCGGCTCCAGGAAGAGACAAGGTGAGCAAACATACTCTTATGAATCTCCCAAAGAAATTTATTGACTGTCTCACCAATATCATTAGCGACTGCTATTAATTTGTTTACTTCCCTGCATATTGGAAACAATCTATTGTTTTGAGTATCCCCAAGTAGGGACAACATCCACCAATTCCCTCGATCTACCGACCTATTAGTCTGCTCCACTCAATGTCTAAAGTTTTAGAGAAAACGATCCACCTCAGATTGCAAAAACACTGTCTCGCCAATGATCTACTTTGGAATGATTAGTTTGGCTTTTGTGCCACCCACTCTCGTCAGATACAGATATGGAGGCTCGTAGAAAGCCTGAGCACCCCCTTGAACCTTTACTGGTACTGCGGAGTGGTATTCCTCGATGTCAGTAAAGCTTTTGACCAAGCATACCGGCATGGGAGCAGTGTTGCCAGATCTAATAATTTTTTAGAGCGCTTGTCCTTGTTTTCATTGTTTTGTGAATTGTTTAACAATGTCCAACAAAGGACAAGGGCTTTAAAAAATTACTAGATTTGGCAACAATGCATGGGGGCCTTGTCTACACGATCATTAAAGACGGGTTTCCTGCAGATTTGATTTTGATGGTGAAATTTTTTCGCACCAACAGGTCCTACCAAGCTAAAGTTGGTGAAAATATTTTGATGCTCCGTGTTGTTAAGGCCGGTGTCTCTCAAGGTTCTGTCCTCGGGCCCCCATGCTATTTAATTATTGTGTGCATGATTTCCCGAAACCCAAAAATTGTAATCTATATTTCTATGCTAACGATACTGCCATTATGACATGAGCACACAAGCCGGCTCACAATATGACTCATCTACAGCACGCCTTGAAGATGTTCCAAGACTGGTCTATCTGCTGGAAGCTGAACCTTAATGGCGAAAAGTGCAAGGCTATGTACTTCAACAGAAAGTTCATGCGTTCCCCAGATTCTCTTGACCTATACAAAAGAAACTTGACTGGGCAGACAACTACAAATATCTTGGCGTTATCATCAACCCAAGACTCTCGTGGAATCGTCACGTGTCCTAAGCTCTGAACAAAGTGAAGAGGGTTAAATACAGTCTTATCGCTCTCCTACATCTGCAACAGCACCCTCAACATGGACAATAAGTTACTTCTGTATAAGTCAATTATTCGGACCATACTCCTCTATGGCACGCCTGCCTGGGCGACTAACTGTAGAAGCAGATGGAGCGAGTTACAGTGATTCCAGAATGTTACCTTGAGGACCATTGCCGAGCTTGACAGAAGGACTGAAAAACCAATCTATACACTCAGATTTAAACATTGTCTACATCG
>JAHWFO010086765.1:0-38470 GCA_023313115.1 Rhysida immarginata
CTAGCGAGAATTTCCGCTATCGTAAAAACGGTCTAGCGAGAATTTCCGCCGTCGTAAAAACGGTCTAGCGAGAAATTCCGCCATCGTAAAACGGTCTAGCGAGAAATCCCTCATTCGTAAAAACGGTCTAGCGAGAAATCACGCATTCGTAAAAACCGTCTATGGATCAATTCCGGCTATTCCAAAAACATCCTTACCTGTAATCCTTTTGTGATAAACTGTACCTTGGATAATTGCGTAGAGTATGAATTACGTAAGTTGTGACTTTTGAAATAAAGAGCGTTTAAAAGAGATTTGCGTCATTCAACATTCAATCATGGAAATAAATGCAACGGTTAAATTTACGCAATACTTTTCGGCTCTTGTCGCTGGTAGTTCTGGGTCAGGCAAGAGTACTTTAGTAGCTCAAATGTTGAAGTATAGAGATGAAGTGATGGATCCACCGCCTACGGAAATAATTTACTGCTATGGAGCTTTAATCCCGCCGGTTGTTAAAAATCTGAATCTACCTAACATTACGTTTCATGCCGGAGTGCCGGATGAAAAATTGATACACGAACGCATACCTGAACAGGCTTTACTGATTTTAGACGACTTATTAAACGAGGTGAAAAACAACGACCTTGTTGAGAAAATCTACACGCGCTACAGTCATCATCTCAACTTCTCTGTGTTGTTAATCACTCAGAACCTCTTTGCACATTCGAAAATCATCCGCACAATAAGTTTAAACACCCAGTTCATCTTTCTACTAAAGTCACCCAGAGACGTAGGCCAGATTCGCACCCTGGCCTCGCAAACAGGTTACGGACGCTTACTCATCGAAGCCTTTAAAGATGCCACTCGGGAACCCCATAGTTATTTACTGCTTGATTTAACTCAGAGCTGTCCTGATGTACTGAGATTGCGTAGTAAGATTTTTCCGCCCGAAAAACCTATCGTGGTTTATGCGGATAAAACGCGGGTTTAAAACCGCCGAACGTCATTTTAAAATCGGCTGAATAGGGTGTTGATACAACGATGATTCCTCTGGTTGTGAAACATCGTCATTTTCTAGGAGCTTTGAAACACTCGTCTCCTCAGCATAGGAAAGTATTAATGCAACATGCCACTCTTAATCAAGTTAAAGCGTTGTGCGAGATCTGCCATAACATTCTACATCGTAGAGTCCACTGGACACCACCTATTAAACAACATTTGCGGAAAATAAAAGGTTTAGCCCATAAAAAAATTTCATTAAGGGCCAAGAAAACTTATCTGAACCAACGTGGGAACGGATTCTTGCTACCTCTTTTGTTAGGAAGCGTAGCTGCACCTATTTTGAATAAATTAATTAGTTAAGAACATGCAAAAGTACGTTTTACTACCGGCTCACGAATATCAAAGGTTCCTTCACGCTACGAACCAGAGCGTCCCTGTGTCATCGCGCCCCGTTGAACATGGTCAAACTAAGGTTGAACCTAGTGTGGTTAATGATGTTGAAAAAAAACGTAATAAACAGTTGGATTCTCAAATCAATGAGATTTTAAAAGCATCAAATTTGAATGTCCATCAGAAAATGGATCTTTATTTAAATACACTTCAAAAATATCTAAGAGCAAGACGTCGTGAAGCACATTCGAAACGAACAAGCCTTTCAACCCAAACCGACCCTCAACCACCTTCAAACCCGTCTTTAATACCACAATCGCCGTCACCGCCATCCCTTCAAGAAACACCTACATATCTGTATCCGCAACAACTCGTCTATTCACCCGATTTTCGTACGTCTGCAGACTTAAAAGAAAAAACCCTCACCGACCGTGATATTGCCATGGCTAGCGGATTCGAGGAGTCCTACGACGAGGACAGCTGGCCGGGTAACATAGCGAGTTTGTCTGTTGAGCAGCCTTCCCCACGTACACGTATCATAGACACACTACGAAAGAGACCTGATGTTATCACATGGAATAAAAAAGGTACTGTGTCCATCGGAGGTAAATCAATACGAGGATCGAACATTAATAGTTTAATACAAGACGTATTATCACCCATCCCTCACCTGAAGAAACCTCTACCTGGGAGAACCCTGTTTACCGACGTGATACATCATGTAGACATTCCTGAAGAATTAATCGTGAATCCCGTGTACCGCCCGACGCATGCGTCTGACACGCCAAAACTCCCCTGGTTACATTATGATAAATAACAATTTAACGTAAAATATTAGGTTGTATTGCAAATGATAAAATTTATTTTAACGTCTGTAAAAAAAAAAAAATTAAAATTGAATAAAAATGTAATTCAATGTATGAAAACCGTTTTATTGTGTAATTTATTTATTTATTTATTTATTAAAAGTAACCACAAACAAACACAAATTCAAGCTGAATACAAAAAAAAGTTTATTTGAACAAAATGAATATACAGAAATTGAATAAAACAGATAATAATAATTAGAATAATTAAACAGAGTCATTTAAAGGCTTGCAACATTGGTTCCATTTGGCCTTTTGGCAGATATTAAATTCAGAGTTGCTAGTATATTCGTCTTGAATGATTTCGCATTTCACGAGTAAGTCGTTCAAAAGCAGTTCGTTTGTATAAGTGTTGTTCAAGATGTCTGCCGTAGAATAACCTCTGGCTGCTAATTTCAGGTAATGTAGACAGTGATGACCGCATGTGTCAGACGTCTGATGTTGCACTATTCTCGTGTTGTAGATCCATTTTTCCGAGTGCATAAGCATGAACTGGTGGAATTGCGGTTGAGGAAACATTCCGAAAGAATCAAAGATGTATGCTTGTTTGCAGGACGGTATAAAAAAAGCCACCCAGTGCGAGCCTGGCTTGCTGGAATCATCCGTATTAGCAATGAGTAAAGCAGGGTGCAGAGGTTTGAGTTGAAGCATCAAGTCCGCCGGGAAAACACCTCTTGCCATAGTACATGTGAATGGATCTCTCTCGAGAGCCCTCCATAGCTCTTGCGTATCCATCCATCGATCTTAATTTGTGAAATCGAAGCTCACGGTTCTGTCTTTATTGATTTCCAAGAGATTCTGATATTGACAATAAGCAATCAGATTCACCGAATTTGCTAAAGGTTCGGAAAACTGAACTTCAACACTTAACGTACCGTTACGTATAAGGTTATATCTATCTGTATAATAATTCCTATCCCCCGAAAGATCAAAGGCCAGAAATGTGTAACCAGATCCGTAATCGAACTGACTGATGTCAACATCTCTGTCTTCTTTCCAAATCCCCAGTGCTTTCATGGAATGAACAAACTCTCTCAAGTATGACCCAGAGGAAAAATTCGGCGTCAGAGGGTTTAGAGGTATTGCATGAGTATCCAATGAGAGGGAGAAGAAAGATAGATTGAAATGTTGAAAGTTGAATGGATTCGAAGTAAAAGAACCATTCTGGGCTTCACTCGATGTAAATGCAAAAATCAACCGCGAGGGAATCTGACCCGTAATTAAGTTCTGTATGACGTGATTTCTAGTACCCGTAGCAATACTCACGGACCTCATTTCAACGCGACCGATAGGATAAAACGCGTTAGTGGTTTGCAGAGTCTTTGCATGTGCTAATAACGTGGCTGTGTTAACTTTAACTCTCTCGACATTCAACGTTGCTTTTCGGATTGTAATCTGATAATTTGGGTTAGCTACGTCAGACATCAGAGCAAAGGAGGGTTTACTTCTGTAAAGCCTCAGACGAAAATCCGTAGAGTTTAGTAACAATCGACCCTGCCGAAAGATGTCTAAATGGAGCGGGCCTTCCATGTAGTAAACGCCGTTTCGTGCGAGTCTTTTACGTAACTTAAACCCATTGTTTGCATCGTCAGCATTGTCCATTTTACCGCTCGTGTCTTTACAATACCCGGCTGTTGTGAGTTGACTTTGTTTAGAAGTCTGTCCATAGTTCAAAAGAGTTTCAAAATAAGCTCTGTACGGATATAAGTTATTACTATGACTAACTAACGTATCACCTAGATAGCAATCGACTTGTGAGAATAGCGAATGTAAGAAAAGGTTCACAGGCCCTGTTTTATCAGCAGCTGGTAACGGCCCGTCCCCTTTGTTGATAACGACTTCTAAGTTTAATGTAGATTGATCGAGATCCGTGTAAAAATCTGCCAAACCAGGTACGTAGAATTCAATAGGCCCGTCTTGGCTGATGATGGCTGTTGGCTGGTACCCCGTGACGTGCCGTTTTTCCTGTTGGCCACTCGTGTGAGGTATAGAAAAAATGTCGAGATCGCTGTTGAGACATTCAGTGCTCAGCTGGTGTATCATTGATGCCATGATTACGTATGTATTAGGCGAAAACCGATGATAAAGGACGTATGTTTAAAATCGGCTTAGAACGTCGTTTTGTCTGTGTTTTTGTCGATTTCTTCTGTTTCTTCCTCTTCTTCTTCTGTTTCTTCTGCCCGTTTTTCAGCTTTTTTGAACGCTGCACTCGACTTCTTTGTCTGTATTCACTCTTTAGAAAGCTCTCCACGCTGTTGCCTCTGGGTCTTTTTACATGTGAATGAGTAGGAAATGCCGAATTTCGTCTTTTAACACGTCCTCTACCTCTCTGAACTCTAGCACCCATTTCCTGCAGGGCATTACCTCCAGCTTCTTTCATACGTGATGACAACGACTGTTTAAAATTTTGACCATGTATCACATCGTTAAAAACGGAAACACCGCCCTTTAGGGCATGCCGACCGAGAATCTTGCCCACGGATTTGAGTAAAGGTGTTGCCAAACGAAACAGATTTGAAAACACCGAACCAATCCCATTGCCTCTCTGGAAAACCGACCCTCTAAACACAGGTAAGCCATTCCCTCTCTGGTTTAAATAGTAACGCGATATTACTTCCTGGCTCGGCTGATAGGGGATATGCATCTTGAAGTAATCGAGTAGGAGAGAAAAAAGAAATCAACCTCGCACTACAGCTGTTTCTTACGAAAATGTAATTTCACTATGGTTTTACCTGTTAAAAACGCAAGTAAATCACCGTGGTCGGAATGAACCGCGATTTCAATCGCGTCAATGACGTTTTTACTTAAGGGAAAGTAGTCGGGTGAATGAAAAGTCTGATAAATCACTTCTCGTCTGGCATGTGAAACGGGTATGATTCGTAGGAGCGGTGCGAATGTGTTACCCACGACCTGCGGTTGTATGATGTCTGTATACAGATAAAAACCATGTATGCCACGCGTAAGATCTATCGGGATTGAACCCTCGCCGATAACGAGTTCTAGGTCGGCTAGTTCGGCCTGTAAACCCAATGTGTAACATAAACCCTCACTAAAACTGATATAGCGATCTTCTGCGCATTTGAAATGAAAACATTTGTTAGGTGTGAGATTGATTTTGTAAAAAGTCTGTTCTTTCAATGGAATCAACTTAACGAGCGCCTCGACAACATCGTTACGGCTATCATAATACCCCTCGGGAATTTTTAAGATGCACCGTTCTGGAGTGTCAGGCGGATCAAAAATAACACAGCTGATAAAACCGTCATCTGCGTCGTTTAAGGGCATAGTAATAGGTGTTTTCAATTTCTTGTTCAGAAACCTAGCCGGTATAAATCCATTGTTGACAGCGGCTGGGAATTCGATGAACTGCGTTGAGGACCCCGTAAACAATACGAGATCATTAACAAGCTTTGTCTCGATGCCCGCCTTTCTAAAACTAGCTTTTAGAAAATCAACTGCGGCTTCCCTATTTTGCAGTTTGGTACTCTTAAATTCAAAAATTTTTTGATAAAGAGGTGCCGACTTGGGATGCCTAAACGTAACAGAAAAATCGGATACCCACTTAAACGGCCCGTTGTAATTCGGAGTTAGAGAGAAACGGTCCTCGTAGAAAATGTTTGGCGAAACATTGAACAACTTACAGAATTCGGGCGTGTTAAAGCGAATCCCGGCATTCAGCGGCAAACTCATGACGACATTGAGATCTAAAGAAGGGTTATGGTAAATGAGAGCATCTTTCAAATAGGCTTGTAACACCAATTCAACTTCGATTATGAAAGTCTGGAATGTCGGAGTTCTTACTGGTGAAACAATGCTGAAATCGATTTGTTCATCTATGTGATCAGTCTTGAAACCTATTTCGAAAGTGTTGTTTACAGTCGTAATGTTCTTGAAGAGGGCAGGGAAATGTGTTTCCGATAAACCAACCTCCCATCGTCCTTGGAAACGCAGCGTCCTCGGCAGTCTTGTGATAAAATGAGCTGTTGTATTGGAATGAATTTGATCACCCGTAGGTGTATTTGAGGGTAGCGTAACATAAAAATCCGTGTCTTCATACATGATGGCTGTACTCGGCCCCAACTGCTGTCAATCGCCTCTTGTCAAGCATTTAAAAGATCACTCTCTCGCACCCAGCTGTTCATACTGACCGGGTAACCTTGCCATTTCACAAAAGCTTCGCGAACACCACGCCTCGTACGCCGGCGAATAATCTGTTCAATGTTAAAAACTTCGGGTTTTTTCACCTTTTGTAACTCCTGGTCGTAGAATACGCCTGAGACCTCGCTACCCTCGTAATCTTTAATTTTATACACGACAGGTTTTCTATAAATGATTTTTGAAACCTCAAACACCTCCTCTGTCCAGTTTGGAAGATAACCTTTATCAAATATGTTTTTCACTTTCGAAATACGTACGTGATCACCGACTTGCAACCTTGGCCTTGTTTGCGGTGCTGCTGTATAATAACTCTGTTGTTTCAGCCATAGAGCCGGGGCGTTTCGTTCATTGACATCAGCTGGTGCCATACCCAGGGCTCTGTGATTGCGTTGGTTGTAGCTTAACACGAGATCCGGTAAGACGTCAATGTATCTGTGTTTGTTGGTAAATGTAAAAAACTTAAACATCCTCGTTTTTAACGTACGGTTGAATCGTTCGATCGTAACGGCTTTCAAATCTGATTCTGTGGTGAAGAAATCGATGTCGAGTGCTTTAAAATAATCTTGAACGTGTTTGTTTAAAAACTCCTTCCCTTTATCGCTGTTCACTTTTACAGGAACACTACTGAGTGTGAAAATTTTTTGAAATGCTTTCTGAAGCTCGAGTCCTCTCTTCGTTTTTAGAGGAATGACCCACGCATAGCGCGAGAAAACGTCGATGCAGGTAAGTAGAAATTTATAACCATCGTTCTGTTTTGACAAACTGGTTAGATCAACCAAGTCCACTTGAAATTGTTCAAATGGCGCATATACACGCATTCGATTACGGGGGTAACGATGACGCACCGGTTTATGCAGCGTATAAGCTCTCACGCCCCTTAACCATTCACCTGTCTCTTTTTCAGAATGATTTGTTTGTTTAGCTAAACCTCTCACGCCACCAAAACCTGCCGCATTAGCGGGGTTAGAAAATGCCTCATCCATGACAAAAATTTAAATTAAGTTATGTAAAGAACACATCTGTATTTATTTATTTATTTATAAACAGGTATATGGTTGTACAGGCCCAACCTTTTAGACAGTATTAGCCCCACCTTAGCTGCACACCCATCCATTGAAACAATGTATCCATTAGTTGAAAATTAAAAAACAAAACAACTTGAAACAGTAGTCGTATTATTTAGAAAAATTGTAAAAAGAGCTTGGAAAAATTTGGTTACCCTAGAAACAATAGCGAATTAGTAATTAGGTAATCAAAAATCGAGGGGCGCCAGCATGAAAGCCGCTACCCGAAAAGTATGGTATATAAGGGAATCGACTGGTGTTTACTTGTAAGCCAGAATCACCCAAGTGGCTTTTGCTGAGAGCATTAGGACCCCTCTAACCCCCCACCCTGGTGCTGGTGCTTAGCACCAGCACCAGGGGTATATCAGAGGATGATAAAATTAATTTTATTCCAGGCCCCACCCAAATAAAAGACCAACGCCCAAATTAAAAGGCCAACGCCCAAATTAAAAGAACAACGCCCAAATTAAAAGAACAACGCCCAAATTAAAAAGCCAACGCCCAAATTAAAAGAGGGGAGATGAGGTGGTGGGTCACGTGAGGTGCCTTCTACGCTCGGATTGGTTGAACGTCTGTGACGTCAGGTAGGTGTAGGGGGGAGGTAGAGGGTCACGTGGGGCGAATACTACACGCTGATTGGTGGAAATCTAGGCGCATATCATTAAAAATTGACCACGCCCACCTCATTAATCAATGCCCACATTAAATGACCACACCCTAATTAAGGGAGGGGAGGACTTTAATTGGAGCAAAAAGGGAGGGGGAGGACTTTAATTGGAGCAAATTGCCCACCCCCTCCTCATTAGTATGCGCCTATAGTAAGGGGTTATCTACTGTGGTCGTCTTGACAAGTCGATGTCGTCCCTGATGTAACGGCCGTGACCGTTGCGTCGGTGAAGCCAGAGGCCCTACGCGATCCTGATGGGGGCGTGGCTGACTTGGGAACGTCGTCCTGGTTCACGGAAACCTGTGACTGCACCCCAGTCGTGGGATGAGGCTCGCTGACGATGCAATGATTCCTTCGTTGTGGATGAGCGGCGGGGGATGGGCCGTCTGGTAGCTCGGAATCGAACAAACGTGCGCTGTCATCTATCTCGTCACGGGGCGGTGTCTTCCACTTTGTTAATGTTCCTTCGCCGTGATTCTCTAACCTTAAGAGGTCGAATTAGGGCTCGCTAAGGTCGCTGTAATGTCCGATGATCTGTACGCCATCCGAACAAGTGCCTAAATCACTCTTGGAAACAACAGTCACAAATTCATTTTTTCGTAACCCCTTGTCGGGATTGCAACTAGCATTAGTATCGCACAAATTTAATGTCAATTCATTAATACGGCCAATATGAATTTTTCGACTTGCCTTGTGATGGCCGATAGATGGCCGGAGCCTCCGTCTTGTCGTGCCGTCACTCGAGAAATTATCTTCCGTGTTCTCGAAAATCTGGGTTCGGCGTCGATCGTCTGTGGGCCGCCCTACTCGGTTAGGGTTCCAATTCGATCTTCTCTGCTGCGGAACCTTGTACTCGACACTGGACTTTCGCTGCGATTGATTCGAAGTCTCATCATCGCTCCGGGTTCGGTGAAGGCACATTCGCTTATTCCTATCAAACTTCTTTCCTGCGGACTTCTGTGCGACAGACCTCCTCTGTGTGTCTTTCCTTGAGTTTTTATTCTGTTTCTTCTTGTTCCTTCTTTGCATACTAAAGTTCCTGTCCAATGGGCTCTCACTCTCTTCTTTCTTGCAAATTCGGCTGTGTCGACTGTAAATCTTGGGCGGCAGGCTTCTCTGCTTTTCTTTTCCGCTTGGCAAGCGGCGCTCTTCTCCTTCCTTCCCTTCTTGCCCAAGTCGATTCGCCCCGATGCCTTTCTTCTTCCTCACTCCCGTCAGCGGCTCTGACAATAACTCTGGAAAGATAACCAAATAACTTATCTTCTAAGCTTAATTATAAAATCCTACACCAAAACAGCTTATATCCTAAGAAGCTAAAATCTCAATCAACTCTTATCAGGTAAATCACATTCAGTAATAAATAGTAATTCGTTTATACAACCTTGAAGACGTTACCAATTGTAGTCAAACAGGTGAGTAATAAAAATTATAAGAACTAGTTCAATAGATCGACCGGATCCCAACAACACTACCGAATTTAGCAATCACTTCTAAATTACTAACTAATCACGAAATATAAAAATGATCACAGGTTCCGAAATACAAATACAAAATTATTGAAACAGGTACTATCAATAGTCACTCAGGTAAGTATTAACGTAACATGTTTAAAAATTCAAATATTAAGAATAGACACAAATTAATATTAGTTTTCACACAATTAGACGTAAATAAATATTAACATAAACCAGTAAGACGGCGCCAATACTTAGCTAACGTAGATAAATTTCAAATAGCTTAATGGCAAACACAACACCTCAAACTAAAATCGGAGGGTAAAGAATTCAAAAGTCTAATTCGGGAAGGATATTCAGTCCAAGTTCACCTTTGCACTTAAAGACTTAGCCAAACGTATTAATAAAGCACTACAATCATGGATTACATATAACGTGCTAAATGACAGGCACTAAAGCAACATACAGGAAAGCACATTGACAAATAGATACAAAATTCGGAATTGTATAACTGCAAACTGAATACCTCTTAACTTAGTATTAATAAATTAGAACACTACACTACGGAACGCAATCCACACTATTTCAACTCGTTATCATTAATAGAGCGCTGATAACACCAAAGCATTTATTTGGAAATTCACACAAGAGAATTTCTTTCCTTTGGATTTCTTAAAACGGGCACTTGTCGCACACAAGGCACTATACACGCAATAATACACTTAACTAGCAACAAAACACTTCATAAAACGTTGCCTTGTTTTTATGGCCATTCACACTCCTCAGAAGCACAGGGAACTCAAAGCACTATACAATATTGCACAACCATTAGGCTCATAGCTGCCTAACATAGGTGAAGCTGAGGGAATGTTCTAAATATGCAGACAAGCCGTACGGCCGTAGACCCTGGATAACGGAGCTCGTTTTCAGCTCATAAAATGACAGCTCGGGAAAACTCTCCTTAGAATGGCGAGAATTATTTTCTAATAAAAATTGTGTGCTTACCAGTGTCAAAATCCGTAGCTCCGCATATCTGCTTAACATACGTGACGGCCTTTCAAAGCTCGCCGCCTCTGCTTCACTTTCGCTTGCTGCAAGAGATTGCCATGTCGACCATTTCGCCGTAGCGAGGGCTTGCTCGTTGGCTGAGACGCTCGGCTCGTCGCTCACCCACGAAGGCTGGGAATCTCCATCTCCCGTCATAGGTTGCTCGGCATCCCCTTTCGTGCTTTCGCTCATCAACAAGCCTTTTTGTTGCCAGCAAATTTCCGTCTTGCCAGCTGAGATCCTTCTTGATCCGCCCTCGTTGCTCTCCGCAGTTCTAATCCTCACAACTTCGCATTTTTCCTTGTCATGACGAAACTCCCGCTCCTACTCCTGATTGGTCCGCGTGTCCCGCACCTGTTGACTTTTGCGGCTTTGCCGCCCCTCTTTCGGTTTCGATTGGTAAAAGGTTCGAGACCGGTAGCGAGGGACAATGTCATCGGAATTCAAGGTGTTATTCGAATTCCGTGGCACCTAAAAAGTTAAATAGAGGGGCACTTGAATAACTTTCTTGATGCAGAGCTTAGCTGTTTTATACTTAGACTTGATACCAATGCAGGAAATATAGATTGGCAAATGATTTAGTAATAATGAACCTTGAACTCAGAGTCATTTATTTTCGTTAAATAAAATGTTTTATTTATGACACTTGGTTTATTGATGAATACTAAGTTTCTGATTAATTTTATTGTGATGCTTTGTCTTACTATTTAGGTATTTTCTAGTTTCAGAATTCATTTTCTCACGTATTGAACTTTACTAAGCGAATTCTGAAATTTCAATTTAAATATGTGTCTGTTGCATTGTGCAGAAGTACACTTCTTTAAAGTGTCTTTGAGTTACTTTGGTCTTTTGCGATATTGACCTGGTTGATGAACACTAATTAATGTATTTTTCAGTAATAGTACCAAAGCTTAAGATTGGCGTTTTGGTTTGCTCTGAAAGTTAAGCTTGGGTAGGAGGACAGTTTCTTCATATAAGATTGGCAGGGTTTGGTCCGTTATTGCTTTGCATAATGCGTAATAATGATAGGTCCGGTTATGCAATAACTGTTTATAATGTTGCTTACGCGTTTCGGTTTACACCATCATCAGAGCAAGATTTTACAAGTAATAAGGAAACTATATAAATATACATATTTTTGAAACGAGGAGTTAGCTGTTAGCCTCGTTCGGGATCTATGTTTCTGATTGGTTAGCAGTGGGTTGGCAGTGAGATGGGGGAACAGGATAGGGGATGTGAACTTAAGTGTATAACATTTGGGCTAAAAATATTGATGATACATGAGTCAGTGTGGCGTGGAGCAACGTATATAAGTGAGCTGTGTTTTATAAAATTAGGTTTTAAATATAAAGTTTTAAAAGTTTAAATAAAAATAGTAAAGAAAATTCCATGGCCTGGACTCGAACCAGGGACCTTTGGGTAACCGTCACGATTCTCTAACCACTAAGCCACATTTTTATAAGCTTTATATTGCTATATAAACCTTATCCCGGAAATATGATAGACAAGTTATATAAGTAGGAGGGGGAGGGGTAAGAATGTGAGAGATTGGTTCATAATATTATTGTTTATGCGTGCATCTTTTTGATTAGTATAGTTGTAATAAATGATGATTGGAATATATTAATAATTGAAAATCTAAACAATCAAAATAGATAAAAATAAGGTGAAATTAATTATGTGATTGTGATGTAGAAGAATAATATGATAATTATAACTGCATTAATAGCGGCCTTAGTAGTAATGTTAATAGTAATGTTAGTAGTAATGTTAGTAGTAATGTTAATAATAATTTAATTTAATTTAATTTAATCAGATCAGAATGTACAAGCAAATACAAACTGCCCCTACAGGTGGTAAAACCCAAGCGGGGGAAGGAATCAAAAGAAAAAGATTACATTTCGGAACAAATAAATCAAAATCAGATATTTAAAATCTTAAAAATAGAATTGGTTGGGTCATTAAAAATGTCTACACCTATATGAGAAAGGTTTTTATTATACAAAGTAACAAGTTTATATGAAGGAGTAATCTCACCAATATTTGTCCTCGTACTAGGAGTTATTAAAGTAAGACACTTATGACGACTTTTACTAGGAACTGACAGCCCGAGAAATTCTTCCAGTATGCCATGTCTTCTCTTCGCAGGGAAAGTGCATTGGTTTCTCGTGCGTGGCTGTTTTGTTTTGTCTCAGCAGCGCCAGAAGGACGAGCCCCCGGACCACCATTGGGGCCTTCCCGTGGAATGCCTCAGCTACGTGGCAGGGGTCCTCTTGTTCCCATCAAGGGGCGAGACCCCGTGCACTTCGTACGACGCCCAACAGCCGACTCAGAACTGGCACGGACTGGTGAATCCGACTGTCTAAATAAAACAAAGCATTGCGATGGCCGTAGGACGGTCTTGACGCAATTTGATTTCTGCCCAGTGTTCTGAATGTCAAAGTGAAGAAATTCATTAAAGCGCGGGTAAACGGTGGGAGTAACTATGACTCTCTTAATTAACGTTATTCTCTTCTGGTTGGTGGTGTTCTAACCCTTTACTCACGTATTAAGCTAGCTCTGGTGGGTTCAAGTCCACACAACATCTGCGAGGCACGGGGACCTCATAGCGAAAGCGGAGACCTCATCTGCGCATGAATGGATTAACATGATTCTTACTGTCCCTATCTACTATCTAGCAAATCCACAGCCAAGGGAACGGGCTTGGCAGAATCAGCGGGGAAAGAAGACCCTGTTGAGCTTGACTCTAGTCTGGCTCTGTCAAGAGACATGAGAGGTATAGCATAAGTGGGAGGCTTCGTCCCTCACGGGGGGCATTTGTCGCCGTTAAAATACCACTACTTTCATTGTTTCTTTACTTACTTGGTGAGGCGGAAAGCGAGTGTTTCTGAGCAATCACGCTTCTAGCGCCAAGCCCGGGGGCGCCACGTCGCCTCAAAGCGGCGTCAGCTGTTCATGCCGGGTGACCCGCTCCAAAGACACTGGCAGGCGGGGAGTTTGAATGGGAGTTTCGCACATCTGTTAAGGCAAGCTCAGGCGAGGGTGTAATATTACTTATATAATCCGTTTTTTTTGGCATTGTAGCGGAATATAGGCTTTATTTATGGGACCCTACTCCAGCTTCTTCGAACCAGTTCCCTGAATAGGAGGTCACTCGTTCCTTTACGAGTGGTGTCCGCTTGGACGAGCAAGATGCCATATAACGGGTGAATGCCGGGATACTCCTGGGAAAGAAGGTCTGGTTTTGCAGGCATTGTTGACGGCCTGATCCTGGCAGCTAAAAGGCCAGCCCTTCTTTGTAACAATCGTATCGACCGGCGGTTGTCACAGAATTATTCCCTGGATCACCTGAGACGCACTGTGGGTCGTTAAGGTTTTGTTTCTTTTTATAATAATAAAAACAGGCATGTCAATGGAGCTACTTAAAGCCCGATAACGGGATTTGAGGTTCGTGCTTCAGCTTTTACGGTAGAATGTCGTTTCGCCCTGCTGCGAATGTCGATTCTAACCGGTGGAGAATGGATGCTCTTGATTTGGTGACAGATTCGAGTGAGCCTTCCATAGGAAGCTGCCTGCCATCGTACCAGAGAGAGAGCAAATGGCTGCCATAAAGCAATCACGGTTAGCCGAAATATAAATTTGAAAGGCGCCGTCGGATATATCGCCCGTTCGTGGTTCTACTGTGAGCTCTGCAGAGGTTCACGTTATTTTAAAAAATAAATCAGCCGAGGGTGTCTGCGTCACATACGCGGCGTTGGATACTGCTTGGCCGATTGAGGAGTGTTTTGTATGATACCTGGTTGATCCTGCCAGTAGTCATATGCTTGTCTCAAAGATTAAGGCATGCATGTCTAAGTGCATACCGCATTAAGATGAAACCGCGAATGGCGCATTAAATCAGTTATGGTTCCTTAGATCGTACCACCCTACTTGCATAACTGTGGTAATTCTAGAGCTAAGACATGCTGAAAAGTGCCGACCTTCAGGGACGAGCACTTTTATTAGAACAAGACCAATACGGATCGGAAACGGATAACTTGGAACCCCTTTGGTGACTCTGGATAACTTGGAACCGATTGAACGGTCCTTGTACCGGCGATGCATCCTTCAAATGTCTGCCTTATCAACTGTCGATGGTAGGTTATGCGCCTACCATGGTAGTAATGGGTAACAGGGAATCAGGGTTCGATTCCGGAGAGGGAGCCTGAGAAACGGCTACCACATCCAAGGAAGGCAGCAGGCATGCAAACTACCCACTCCCAGAGTGGGGAGGTAGTGACGAAAAATAACAATACGGGATTCTTCCAAGGCCCTGTAATTGAAATGAGTATACTTTAAATCCTTTAACGAGACATCTATTTGAGGGCAAGTCTGGTGCCAGCAGCCGCGGTAATTCCAGCTCCAATAGCGTAATATTAAAGATGTTGCAGTTAAAAAGTTCCTAGTTGGACCTCGGTTCCAGTACGGTGGTCCGCCTTTGCGCAGTCTCACTGCAAGCCCCGGAGCCATCATGCCGGCCATCCCTCGGTGCTCTTCGTTGAGTGTCTTGGGTGACCGGAACGTTTACTTTGAACAAATTAGAGTGCTCCAAGCAGGCGTGTTCAGCCCGCATAGCCCAGCATGAAATGATGAAATAGGACCTCGGTTCTATTTTGTTAGTTTTTTGGAACCCGAGGTATAGATTAATAGGGACAGACGGGGAGCATTCGTATTGCGATGCTAGAGGTGAAATTCTTGGACCGTCGCAAGACGAACTACTGTGAAAGCATTTACCAAGAATGTTTTCAGTAATCAAGAACGTAAGTTAGAGGTTCGAAGGCGATCAGATACCGCCCTGATTCTAACCATAAACGATGCCGACCAGTGATCCGCTGGAGTTTCTCCGATGACTCGGTGGGCAGCTTCCGGGAAACCAAAGTGTTTGGGTTTCGGGGAAAGTGTGGTTGCAAAGCTGAAACTTAAAGGAATTGACGGAAAGATTGACAGATTGAGAGCTCTTTCTTGATTCGGTGGGTGGTTGTGCATGGCCGTTCTTTGTTGATGGAGCAATTTGTCTGGTTAATTCCGATAACGAACGAGACTCTAGCCTGCCAAATACACATCAGATCTCGGGGTGCCGGCCCCTCTTAAACCCGCCCTTCTTAAATGGGAACGCCTTTGCCTCTGTCGGATGATCGCTTCTTAGAGTGACAAGCGGCGCTCAGCCACATGAGATTGAGCAATAACAGGTCTGTGATGCCCTTAGATGTGTGGGGCCGTACAAGCGCTACACTGAAGGAATCAGCATGTGTTTTCTCCCACTCCGGAAGCAGCGGGTAACCCGTTGAACCTTCTTCATGATAGGGATCGGGGCATGGAATTATTCCCTGTGAACGAGGAATTCCCAGTAAGCGCGAGTCATATGCTCGCGTTGATTACGTCCCTGCTCGCGTTGATTACACACCGCCTGTCGCTATACCGATTGAAAGATTTAGTGAGGTCTTCGGACTGGCGGTCGCTGCGACCCTTGGGTCATGATGGCGTGCCGGGAAGATGACCGAACTTGACCACTTAGAGGAAGTAAAAGTCGTAACAAGGTTTCCGTAGGTGATACTCCTTCAATATCATTTTAGAATTTTTCATACTATCATCACTGTATCACTAGGATAATAACAAACAACAGATCAAATCACAGCAAACACAGACGCCACAGACAAAACAATTCAAGCAGTTAAAAAACGGACGTACCAATATAAATAAAATTCAAAAAAATTCAACAACACTTGTTTATATACACTCTAGATATATCAAACAACAACAATGTAAATATAACCTCTAAATATATCAAAATTAACAACCACTTTGTAGACTTAAAACTCTAGGTATAATATCAATGTAAGATATAAAAGTTAAAAACACTAAAACCTTGAGACTATCTAAGATTTTTGAGAAAAAATAAAAATCGAATTGTATCATTTACAATCTACGTAATATAACAATGAATGTACTAAATCATTTTAGTGATTCTTGGTAACAGAAATAATATATTTAAATCCCTTCTCACACAAAATAGCTACCAAGGAATTTTTATCAGTACAAAAGCGAGAACTTCCTGAAAGCTTTAATCAAAAGTGATTATCTACACATATAAAAAGCAACTTAAGTATGATTATCTTGAGAATAAAATAAAACTCGTTTTCCACATCGAAACAGGAAATGAACAAAAAGAAAAAGACCGAAAATAAAATGAAAAAATACAACCTGAGTCTGTAAGCGCTTTTCGAAAGCTTTGCTTTCATCATTCAGCAGCCAAGGAGCACCTCGAGAGAACTTGAGAGAACTGACTTGGAATAGAACATGCTGAGTATTTATAACGGACAGAAGCCAATCAAGACAAAAACATCCAACTGAATTTTATTGATTGGGTAAGTGCGTCGCCCATTTGATCAATGGTTATTCGCTAATAGGACCCCTATCTAAGTTGAGTAATAATTTTTTATCTTGTTTTTGAATGGCTAAGCTTTCGAAGGCATCCAGAAGGTGTTTCTTGTTTATTGACTCAATAAGTTTTACATTGCTTAATAAGAATTCATGCCCGGTATCTAGCAGGTGTTTGGCTATGGATGAGTGATTCCCTCTACCATATCTTGTGTCTCATGTCTCAACTTAAGTATGTTTGTCTGGTTTTAAAAGGCAACTTAGAAGTAACCTATAAAGATATAATTTAACACACAGCCGTGTAATACTACCACCATGATGGAAAAAATCTGAAACTGGAGATAAGTCTTTTAAAAACTTAAAAAGTAATAATCTTTATATCTATATATGTGAAATAGTCTTGTTTTTTATCTATTTCATTGCATGTGTTTGCCTCAGCTGTCGAAAAAGACACGCCCTGGTACTGAAAAGATACCTCACCCTCTTAGTCCAAGCAACAATGTAATATTCATTGTTTCCATGTTAGTTTTTAGCACGCTCTATAGATATTCATGGACATCGAGCTTCGGCCATTTTCCATTGTTTCGAGAAGCTAAAGAAAACAGATGCCGCATAGATCGAATCAGGGCCGACCGTGACCTGCGATAGAGGTTTTTCATTGAAACTGAAAATGAAAGTAAATTTTCTGTCTGTCGATAGGGCAGCGCTGCAGGCGTTTGTGGGCCGAATGTACATGCAGCGCCACTTTTCAATAGATTTCCCGCCCTATTGGGAGCTACAAACTTTGGGCAAGGTCAAAAATTGCACCAACCAAGTTGGGTTAGTGAGCCAATGATTATTGCTCGATTGTTAACATATTGTTGACTATCGTAGCAACAAGAATTTTCTTCACTAACTCAACTCGGTTAGTGCATTTTTGACCTCGCCCTTTAGCTTCATTCTAACAATGGAGCTCGATGACCATGAATATCTATAGACCGTGGTTTTTAGCAATCAGCGGTATTTTCTTGTTAGAAACAATAAAGGTTACATTGCAACTTCGACTAAGAAGAAGAGGAGAGTTTTCCGTGCCAGGCAGTGTTGCTGGATTTAGTAATTTTTTAAGCGCTTGTCCTTTGTTGGACATTGCTAAACAATGCACAAAACAATGAAAACAAGGACAAGCGCTTTGAAAAATTACTAAATCTGGCAACACTGGCCCTATGGCCTGTCTTTTTAGTCAGGTACGACACTTGCTTTAATGATTCACGTTTTAAGTGGATAGTTGTAAAAAGTAATGAATAAATAAAATAAAAAATCATTATTATTTCTTTTTTTATTAAAATCTTTGGAGAGATATAAGAAATTATTCTAGAAGAAATAAGAGATTACAACTTCTAGGCGTGCAGCTGCTCAAGCTTTTCCTGAAAATGTGAGGGTACTTTTCCTCAGGAGCTAATAACGGGAGAAAATGTATTGTTCATATGGTTTTTGCAATTTAGTAAATTCCTTTAGAGAAGTTTTAGATGTAGTAAATTCCTTTAGAGAAGTTTTATCCAAACATATTAGAAAATTCTAAATATCACAATTGATTGATTGCAATCCTTGCTCTAAAACTGATACTATCAATATAAACAACCACATTCAGAACATGATTCCACGCTCTGTGACTGAATAGTACTCTATTGAAAGGGTTACGTGTTGATGAGAGATGCTGAAGAAGCTGTAAACAGAGTTCCTTAACTCTCTCAATTCATCTATTAAGTGTTTTTAATAAAGACAGAAATAAATCAATACTCATAGCCATATTTGATATTTTCAAATGTTAAGGATGCAATGTCGAATTTTATTCGGTGAACCCAATTGGATACAAAATTCCAGTCGATCATCTCAAAGAATTCTTTTCGTTTTTCTAATGGAAATTTCTCGTTTATATTTCTCGTTTATATTCAAACTCTGATATTGCAAAATTTCACCAAACAAACAGCCCGAGCATCGCCGGACAAAACAGATAATATAACATATAAACTTTCCTATTTCAGCTGGATAATCTATCGAAATTTCAGTCCACCTTATATCTTCATCAAGCTGAAATCTTAAATTACTACATTATCGCCAGTGTTCCAATCTAACAAATAATCTTCAGCCTAACAACTATCTCAAATCTTCAGCAGAACGGCAATAGCACACTACCATAAAATTAAAAGGCACTTTTACAAAGCTAGGAGAAGAAATTTAACGATGAAATCAATTGGTAGAAGAAGATATCATGAGGAAAAAGATTAACTGCGATTAATACAAACCTGAAGTTTATTGTAACAAACGGGTTTTGCTTCCTTCACTAATTTTCTTTAAAATATTATTACTGCATATTATTTGTAGAATAATACTGCAGTAGAAAGGAGTAAGTTCAACGGATGAGTTCATATTCTGAGATGATCAGCACATTTATTCATTGAGACTATCTAACATTTTTGAGAAAAAATTAAAAAACGAACTTTATCATTTAAAATCTACGTGAATATACCAATGAATTTATTACATCATTTTAGTGATTCTTGGTAACAGAAATAATTTATCTAAACCTCTTCTCATATAAAAACAGCTACCAAGGAATTTTTATCAGTATAAAAGCGAGAACTTCCTGAAAGCTTCAATCACATGTGATTATCTAGTTATCTCTTGGATTTCCTGAGATTAGCATCATATGGAAAAGTTCAATTATCTTCAACCTTTTTAATAATCGGCATCAGAGATTCTCCTCCAAAATTCTTACAGCTTTCCTAAAACCGATCGTGATTTTACATGTATTCCTCAGATTTTTTATATATACACTAATGTATGTCTTTGTTTTTGGTTTAACGAAGAAGTTTGTTATTAGGAACTTTTATTCTCCAAATAGTTTAAAACAAAAAAACGCCTCTACATAACACAGCCTGCAAATTATTGTTAAGTATCATTTATCTATTTTTTACCTATCAAGAATATTTTCTATCTTTCTGTTTTGTATTATTTTGTCATTAACGCCTTCAACAATATTATATATTTTTAAAAAGATAAGATATTTCGTAATTCGTGATGTTTATTACTGATAATGTGTTTTGTAAACATTGATGTTATTATTTTGGAGAACGACTCAACTTCAAATAATATAGTGAAGGTCAGTCAGATTTAACAAGGGTTTTTAATTGGATAAGAGTCTATTTGTAATTCATTTCTCCTTTTATGATTAACAATCAACTTTATTCACAATCTATGATCCTTCCTATGGGAAACCCTAAGCAGAATTAATGTATATTTTTAAATTTTTGGGAAAATGATGTCATAATTATTCTTAATTGTCAACAAATATAAAATTGGCACCTTATAGATTTTTTAAAGGGTATAAAAACTTAACTGACAAAATATTTTTAATTAGGCTGTGTCTAAAAAATTCTACTGATGCCGCACGTAACTGTTCAAATCATATGACATAAAAGCAATTATAAATAAATATTAATGATTGACTGAACATATTATGAAGTAAAAGTTTACAGTAACAATAACCAAAAATAGTTGATGAATTATGGTTTCCTCTTAATTGCAGGAAAAAAATTACTGTGGGTTCAATAGAAGCAAGGTAAGTGGATCCAGAATGGCCACCAAACCAGCAGACGACGTTAATTTCTTTATCCAGAACTTTTTCCACAAAAGTCTCATTGGCCAAACTAAAACCCATAATTATCGAGTTTGGGCAGCGGAACGTCCTCACTCTATCCAGGAACATGCCTTGCATCCTGAAAAAGTGACTGTATGGTAATAATAAAAAAAAGAAAACACTTCCACAAATTAATATTAATGCACGTATGTACATTTCGAGGACTACGTCCTCTTCGTCAGCGTGATAACGCAGAAACTGACCTCTCGCAACGAGCGCAGAGAAAGTAAGACAGAGAGCCGCCGCAGGGTCACCAGTCCACAAAAGGAGCCGTTCAAAGAGAGAGGGGAAGGGTTGTAAACGAGAAGAAGAGAGGACCAGGTTCCGTTCTTCACCCAACAAAGATGGACCAACTTCTTGAAAAAATCCATGCCGTGAATACTCACAAAACTGGAAAGAAGTATCTGCACCTTAAGAAGAAATTTGATTCTTTATCAATAAAGGATAAAGGCTGATAAAGGTAAGCCCCCAACGTCTATTGATAGCTACACAGTTAACAATGTCATCAATCAATCCAGTGTTAATATTAATGTGAAAGAACTGAACCTTCTAAATAAGGGACTTAAGTTCGCTATTCCTGATTTAAAGCAAGATGTGATATCTGCCTTAACCTCTATTCTCTCTGATCAATTTGAAGTTAATATACCAAACAATTTAGAGTTTCACAACCTCTGTAAAAAACAATTAGAAAATAATCTGAAAAATTACGAAATAACTAAGCAAGAAATTGAAGTTAAGAAACTAGTTCAGAAACTTAAATCCAACGATTGTGTGTATCACAAAGACGATAAATCTAACCACATAGTGATTAAAGACAAATCAGATTATATCAATAGCGTCAATACCTTACTTGAAGAAGGCCCTTATATAAAAAAACTTGATAGTGATCCTTTACATGATTTGATCCAAAAAACCAAAACTTGTATTAAAACCTGCAAAGTTCTATTTAAGAATATTCCTGCTTATCAGTTATCCCCAAAAACCCTATCCTCCCACGCTTGTACTGTCTTCCAAGACGCACAAATCTGGGAACAAATTGTGGCCTATTGTTGATAATACGAACTCTCCGACTGTGCTTTTAGCCAAATTTCTGCTGAAGCTATTCCTCCGCCTATAAAAAACAACTATGAACTTGCGCAGAAACTGCCAGAGAATATAAGCTCTGATTTGCAACTTGTTTCCTTCGATATCGAGTTGGTGTTCCCCAGCTTGCCGATAAAGGAGACCCTCTCTGCGTTGGAGGCAATCCTAGATGACAATGATGTTCCTCTCGCTTTTGTTAATGAGATTATGATACCCACCAAGCTAATCTGCTACAACGACATCTTCAGTTTCAATCATGAATATTATCATATGCAAAACGGCACCCCAATGGGTTGCTGCATCAGTCCATTTCTCGCTGATTTGTACATAAAAAAATTGAAAAACCAAGCCCTCGACTGTTTCAGGTACTTCCCCTCCATTTGGCTTCGCTATGTAGATGATATACTAGCATTGTTTGACACAAAAAAATATGATTTGAATAACTTTTTGAAAGAAATTAATACTTTAGACCTCTATATAATTTTACTATGGAAGTTGAAAAGAATCGTTCCATATCATTCCTGGACACTGTATTGTTTATAGAGGAAGAAAAATTGTGCATGAATGTTTTCCAAAAACCTGGATTCACCCCGGTTTACATACATAAAGAGTCAAATCATTGCTTTGCCCACAAGGCAGTTGCTTTTCATCGCATGCTGTTCAGAGCCCATAAATTACCTCTCAGTGAAGATAGATTGGAAGCTGAAATTAAAAATATCAAGATGTTTGCCCAATACAAAGGCTATTCAGAAGTATTCATCAATAGATTAATTACGAATGTCAAAAAGAAGATCAAATTAGAATTAGCCACTACGTTAAGCAATAAAAAAGACATGAACTGCATAGTCTTTCCTTATAACAGAAAACTTACAAAAGGATTGGAAGAGATCGCTCGTGGTTTTAACCTGCAGGTTGCCTATAAAAGTAGCAACAACCTCAGAAGATTAATTGGCAGCACCAAAGATAAAATTATGGATATGATAAAATTGGGGTCTATAATGGATCTTGCAATAAGTGTTACATAGGTCAGACTCGGCGTCAGATAAATACAAGAATTAAAGAACAATAGCATTAATTCTACCTTTGCAGATCATATCCTAAAAACAAATCATAAATTTGATAAAAACGCCTTCAAAATTTTACACACTATACGGCACCCAAAATTACTTAATCTTGCTGAATCCCTGGAAATCATAAATAAGCCTCCCGAAGAACTGCTTAACTAAGACCGTGGTCATATGGATGTCACTGATTGGTTGTTTTTCTACAGATATCTCAATTAATCACTGTTTTTATTTGTTTGTTCAGTATATACTATTTCCTAAAAATTTTGTATCCATGATCTATTTTGTGAGCTGTCCCCGTGCAGCGGTGGGGGATGGGGACTGATGTCGCCGCTGGTGTGCTTCTTGGCATTAAGTATTGTTTTGAGGATGTAGGAGGTGTTTTGAAGGAAGAGGTGGTTTACTGCGTGTGGTAGTTGCGCATATGGTGACCACGTGAGTTTGTTTTGCCTCTCTTCTTCTCGTTTACAACCCTTCCCCTCTCTCTTTTAACGGCTCCTTTTGTGGACTGGTGACCCTGCGGCGGCTCTCTGTCTTACTTTCTCTGCGCTCGTTGCGAGGGGTCAGTTTCTGCGTTATCACGCTGACGAAGAGGACGCAGTCCTCGAAATGTACATACGTGCATTAATATTAATTTGTGGAAAAGTGTTTTCCTTATTTTTATTGTTTTGACATCCACAGTTTCGTGACCTGATTACTTTATGACTCTATGGTGTTGATTTACAGCAACTTTTAGCATTGGGCAGTATTTTTGAGGATCTGCTCCAGGGCAAATACCATGATCAGCTGAGTATTTTGTAATCCCACAACTTTCAACAGCGTGGATGCCTTCAGGATATTATTTTCATGCAGGATAACGCACTTCCCCACATTTCTCGACCTGAGCAGTTTCAGTGCTACATTATTAAACAGTTATATGTATAAGCATATTCAATACAGTGAAACTCTCTTTAAGGAAACATTTTATAAAGGAAAATCTCTATAACGTAAATTATTACTGGAATTTGGTTGGTTTGCTTTAAAATCATTCATTCATTCCTGTAACGAAACGGTCGCTCGCTATTACGAAACAAAAAAAAAAGAAAAAAAAACAGTTGAGAATGCGCAAGCTTGCATTACCAAAACAACGACCTTAAGAAGTCCCGGGAAATTTAATTTTAATTTAGTATTTTATTCTAAGCCACCTTAATAATATGTAAGCTTTCTTAATGATAAAAGTTATACTAAGAATTAGGCTGTGTTTAAAATCATGATGAATAATAATTAATACAGAGTGTCCCAGATTGATGTATACACTCTTTGAAACGTTATAGCTCAGCAACGAAATGAGATAGAAATATAAGGTTTGTTGTGAAAGATCCAGACGGCGCTGGAAAAGCATAGCAACACGTTCATTGTTGTTCATTTGTTCATAAAGCAAACTGGCGATGAGATATTCATTCGATGGAACGTAAGTCGATACTGTAGTATTATTGGAAAGTGGAGAATATTATTGAGGTTCAACGACCTTGGAGGGTTGAATTTTGTACTCCACTGTCAACAAGGGTAACAACAACAAAACTCCAATATCTATCTGATTTCGTTGCTGACTTATATAGTTTCAAAGAGTGCATACATCGATTTGAGACACACTGTATACTGTTTGGAGGAAAATGTGAGAGTTGGAGGCTTCACAGGTCGTTGCAAACATGTTATCCCCAATACCTTATCTGGTAATTGATTAGCCGCTGTTTTACAGGTGTTTCTAATGGAGAAATGCAATATTAGAAATTAAAAATGCTCTTTGTAGAATTAAAACCCCATTTCGCAGATTTAAAAATGTAATTCGAAAAATAAAAATTGTATATTGCGAAAAAAAGCAGCTTGTGGTATTTGAAATCCAATAGAGGAGATAATCAGCAAGCTAAAATAGTCTTGAAATATGGGAGCTTAATGTTCACTGAAGGGGCTTTTGTCATTTTTCTAATACAACAATCATCACAGTTGATTGTATAGGTGTGAGTGTCCATGATGAGTATAACGCTACTATCGAGAGGTGTTGAAGCGGTTTTGCATTCTTCCATATTAAATTTCTTTAGTATGCTTTCTATGAACATGTTTTGTTCAATCTTATTTCCAAGGAAATATGTGATTTTACCAAGATCTCTCATACCGAAGTTATATGCAAATATGTCGATTACTTCATCAATTGCTTCTTTATTTTGGGCAAACTGTGCTATGTCGTCAACATATACGACAAGTATCGCTTTGCCTTTGAGGACGTAAACACAACTATGAGAACTTAGTCAATGAAAATTCTGTTGCTGCGGAAAATTGTCTAGGGTGTCGTTCCAAATTTGTCCAGATTGTTTTAGTCCGTAGATTGGTCGTAACAATTTTGCAACTTTGTTTTCCGGGTATTCGTATCCCTTTGGTAGTTTCATGTAAATACCCTCTTGTAGCTTACCGTATAAGTATGCGCACTTGATGTCAATGTGGCCAGTGTACCATCCAAATGGAATTGTAATTGCTAAGAGTATTCGAATTATGTTAAATGTTGCGACTGGAGCATAAGTTTGAAAGTAATCGACTCCATATTCCTGATTGAAACCTTGTGTAACGAGTCTCGCCTTAACTCTCACAACTGTTCCATTATAATTGGTCTTGACTCTGTGGACCCATTTGCTACCAATGCAAGTTTTATCTTTAGGAAGAACTGTAATAAACCATGTATCCCTTTCTATTAATGTTTTTAATTCCTCGTCCATAGCTTCACGCCATTCACTTGCTTGTGATGAGGATAATGCTTCGTCAACAGTTGTGGGTTCTTTTACGTTTAATAAATTGAGTTCAACTTGCTTTGGATTTCCTTTTCGACCCCACGGATTTCGAATAACTTTGGATTTTTGTTTAGCTTGTAACTAATTAGTTGTGCTGGCCATCACATTATCGACTATATCTTCTTGTTGTGGAGGTTCATGGTCTTCATGATCATAAATGATTTCAGCATCTGGGTGCTTCTTTGTTAAATCAGTGCAAATGACATTTTTAGTTTTAGAACGCACCTGGAACCTGTTTTCATCAACGTAGTCATGAGCTTCACCATAAATGTGTTCATAACCTGAGACTTTCTTATTGAACTTTACATGTTTGGTCTTAATAATACCACCGTTGCCTTTGTTGGCCTTCGGATTCCACAGTCTGTAACCTTCGTTGTGTGATGCATATCCAACCATAACACATGGGGTGCCTCTGTCATCCAGTTTTCTCCTGCCTTGTTTAACTGTATAGGCATATGCTAGACAACCATATACTCGGAGATGACGGATACTTTTTTTGCGACCTAGTCAAATATCTTCTGGAACTTTTTCTTTTAGTAAGGAGTGGATTGCTTTATTCTTCACATATGCAGCAAATACGAGTGATTCTGCCCAAAATTCTTGTGGAAGTTTGGCAGATGATAGACTTGCACGTGTCATCTCGAGTAGGGTGCGATTAACTCTTTCTGCAATTGAATTCATTTGTGGCGATTCGATATTGGAGCGTTCATAGATAATTCCACGATCATCAAAAAATTTCTTCAGCTCCTCGTTACAGTACTCTTGGCCACTGTCACTGCGAAATCTGATCGCACATGTAAATCCGGTAAATCTTTTTGCACATGTAATGTATTTTACAATAGCATCGGTTACTTGAAATTTATTATGAATGCAGGTTACTGTTAGCTTTCTTGAAAAATCGTCTACAAACGTGACAAAATATCTTGATCCACCAATGGATTCTACAGATAGAGGACTACAGACATCCGATTGTGTTAACTGTAATACTTCTTTAGTAGTACGTGCATTAATAGATACTTATTTGTCTATCTTTTCCATTTGGGTTTCTTCTCAGTATCTATTAAAAATGGTATTGTTCAAATCTATGACAACTCAACAGGCAAAATAAAAGCAGAAGCTCGAGTACGAGATGACCTCTATGTAGCCAGAGTGAAAGTGCTGAATCCAAACAATAACATTGTCACTCATGTCACAGAAGTTTCTCCGATTTGGCATCATCGATTTTGTCATATTAGTCAATCTGAACTACAACAACTCATGGATAAATATATGGTGCATGGAATCATGAACACTCACACCTAATATCTAATAAGGGAGATAGAATTGGGATTAAAAGATGTGAATTAAAGAAAAGATAGAGGATAAAATATAATGTATTCTATATTTCGCATAAAGAAAATCTATTTTTTATTTCGTAAATTGCTTTTATAATTCATCAAACGGCATTTCTTTTATTTGCAGCATTGCAAGCTGGTAATAATCCGCCATAACTAGTTAGGTTTATTATTCTTATTCTTACTAAGGATTAGGGTCCTCAGAAGTCTCCTTGTCACTTATTCCATCTGCGAAATATTGTGCCTGCCCATAAACATCCAATTCTTGTACACACATCAATAAAGTCGCACACATCAAAGTTTTGCTGTCTGCAAAAGTGCCAGTTTGGAATTAAAGTGAAAGTAAAGTATTACAGAGATTAGTGTAAATGTTGGTTTTTATTAATACTAGAGTAAATGTTGGAAATGATGTTCTTTTTCGAGAACACCAAAGCTTAAGCAGAAAAACTTTGGTGTTACAAAGAATGTTCGAAAAGACGTCCTCTTTCGCGATGAACTAACCTAAGCTAATCTAAAGCTAATTTAACTAAAGCTAACCTAAACCTAAGCTAACAAACTCGTGTACAGCCTAGTATCTTTTCGTAAATCAGTTTATATTGTGAATCTCACCAAAAAGGTTCGCACTGCATGACTTCTTTTAATACAATTGTAGTCACGGTCTCTTCTTATTCATATCCAAGGTTATGGCACAAGATCTGATGAGTCCTTGGTTCGAACTCTAACACATTTGAATAATTGGTTTGGTTCATCACGATATCTATTAAATTTATTTATACACAAAGAAAAATCTTTGGAGCTTATTAATTTGAATGCATTGGATAAGTTAACTCGTTTAAACGAAAATATAGTGAATGCTATTTTTGTGAAACATTTTTGATTTAATAATTCTCAAGCACGCGTTCTCTCGTGTCTCTCTTTGTTGTCTAAAATTGAAATTGTTGAAACAAACTTTGAAAGTTGATTTTAGGCAACAATTTATATCTTCAGTGTTGTCCTCCACAGAAGATATAACTTGGCAAAACTAAATATGACGCCACAAACTGCTCGACGAAAGCAAAACTCCATAGAGATGCAGTAGAAATGAATTTAATTAATTTTTTTGTGAAAAAAACTTTGAAATTGGAATAAATATCCCCCTAGCGCCATTGGTATCCTCATACAAAGGTGGTGTCTTACAGTGGCCGAGTCTAAGAAGGGACAGAGAGTGGATAAAGTCTAAGAAGGGACAGAGAGTCTTAAGTATTAGTGGATAAATTATCTACTTGCTTCACCCAACAAGGCTTCACTCGTTCAGTTGAGCTTAGCTCAATACTAATTTTAGCTTTGCAGGGAAGTTATGATGCTTTCAAATTTCAACCTTCTATTACTTGATTCAGACTCGGAAGGAACACTTTACCTGTAATTGTCACTAGATGGCCTCTTATTTCATTTTATTTTACTGAAACTCACTAGGCCTCAGCAGAATACTACTGTATCCATCGTAATGGAATGTGGAAGGGGTGTCCCAGCAAATTTGCACCTGCCCACACACACAGGTTTAATTTTTAATTAAAAAATACCTCCCCCCCCTCATTAAATTTGTATTAAACTTGACTCCACATCCCATTACACGCTGAATCCCTGCTGACGCTCTGTTTTCTGGCTCACGTGACTGCTGACGTCGCACATGTACACTTTAAACAATGGTTTGTTAATTACTTTTAATTATTGTGGTTAATTAATTAGTTTTTTATTTACCTTTGATTATACTTGATTTGGGTGGCTCCATAGGGTGGGGGTTCCATTTCTGGGTGTGGTCACCTGCCTGTCTGATAACATGTTGATTAATCATGTGATTGAGACCATGTTCTGAAAATAATCTTACTTAATAAAAACGTTATTCTGTCTGTCATCATTGTCTTTTCTTCATTTCTGACTAAACTGTAAGAGTTATCTTGATGAAACAAACATGGTCTATAGGTCGATGATAGATAATTAAAATGCATTTAAGTTAAAAAAAAATTGACTTCAAGTTTGATCTAGATAATTGATTTTGTGCCAAATTTTTCACGTTTTTTCAATTTAAAAGAAGGTTTTTTAAGATTTCTCGAAAAAATAAAAATTGAAATGTAGCTTCTAATTAGCTCTATCAATCGAGGTATAAATGGTGTCAATCAGAATTTTCATTGCAAAATTATAGCCTTTTTTTTGAAAATTTCCATTTCAATTTCAATTTTAATTTCAATTCAATCTTAGCTAATAAAAACATTATTCTGTCCCCGTTATCATTGACTTTCCTTCACTTCTAATCAAACCATAAGAGTTAAGAAGAGTTACCTTGATGAAACAAAAATGCTGTATAGGTCAATAACAGACAATTAAAATGTATTTAATTTCAAAAATAATTGATATCAGGTTTGGTCAAAATAATCGATTTTATGACAAATTCTTCACATTTTTTTGGAGATATCTCGACAAAATAAAAAATGAAATGTAGCTCTCTTCATCGAGGTATAAATGGTAACAAACGAAACTAACCCAGGGAAATGGATGAACATATTAGAATTAGTGCAAATTCAGGGGTTATTATTGGTAGAAAAAGAATAACAATGCACTAACATGATGATGTCACAATGTATGACGTTTTCGTACAGAGGCTTTCTCTTTAGGAGGTGTTGTCTAAGGCCGACTGTGATCTGCGATAGAGTTTTTCATTGAAACTGATAATGAAAGTAAACTTTCTATCTGTCGATAGGGTGGTGCTGCGGGCGCAGTTGGGCAGATTGTACATGCAGCGCCATTTTTCAATAGAGTTCCCGCCCTACCGGGAGCTAGAAACTTTAGCTTAATTTTTAACAATGGAGCTCGATGACCATGAATATTTATAGACCGTGATGGAAACCAATGACGTATATTAAAGATAGACTCCGAATCCTATTGTTAACAGCGGCAAAAAGTGAAGCAAATTGAGCCATGATAGTTCTGGGCAGGAATGAGCCGTGGAGTAATTAGCTGTCTGGCTGCTTTGTTTCTGAAGATTTTGGGCCTGAGGAATAATTAATTCAAAACCATTCCTCAAAGTTAAACTGCGTCCAACTGTACAAACAGACAAGAAAAAGGATCGGGAATCATTTTCCACAAAAATAAATCAAAAATACGTAACTAAAATGAAAATACGTTACTGAAAGACAATCGAAACGAAATTGAAATTGAAACCATGATCGAAAAATTGTTTATAAAATATAATAAAATACTTCAAATACAAAGTAAACGAAAAGATAAACTTATCACTCCGTGATCGGCGTGTGAAAGAATTATTAATCAGCTACTCTCGTGTTTAGCCATGTGTTTTGCATCATCTTCACTCACTTTCAGCCATGACAGTTCTGGGCATGGAGCTTCCCAATTTGCTTCAAGTTACAACAATAGGATTCGGAGTCTATCTTTAATATACGTCATTGATGGAAACCTATGGCATGTATCAATTTCATCAACCATTGTTAACGCAACATACAAACATCACCAGCCAATTGTTGACACAAAAACGACGGGCTGATTGTTCACACATGCAAGCAAACGAATATTTCATAAAGATTAATAATTTCTGTGTTTTTGAGAGACTTATGTCCAGTTTTAGATATTTCCCATCATTATGGGAATATTACATAGCTGTATTTTCAATTTCAACTTTATAGCTTGCTTCCAAGTTGCATTTCAAAACCGGAAAATCGTACTTACATTGTGCTTGACATATATAGATAGAAGATAATCAAAATCTAAAAACCAACCAACAATACTTTCTCACACTTAAATAATCCAACACACCACCTATATCGTTTTTCTGAATCTTTATTGCATTATTCTGTTTTCAACTAACTTTTTAAGTTCGAATCGTCTCCTCACAACGGAAATCAAATGCCAAGACGTAGAAATATTTCAGAAAAAGTTGAACCAAGGCAGTTGAGAAGAACTGTAGCCAGAATTAAACTTGAGCGACGAGATAATGTTCGAAGACAACAAAATGAACGAAATGAACAAAATGAAAGAGGAAGAACAGCAAATACAGAAGCTCAGCGTTTGCATCGATCGAGACTTATACCACAACAGGCAAGAGTTGTAAGATTGAATAATAGAAATGCACACAGAGAGGCAAGGAGAGTGGAAACTTTGGAAAGGTCTCAAGAAAGACGTCGTCAAGATAATGAAAGACATCGTCAAGATAGAAGTCAAATTGTTGAAAGAAATCACATTATTGAAAGTATTTATGCTCACTATTGTGGACCAATGAGTGTAAAATGTCGTTTTTGTGGTGCCTAAAATTTCGAACTTGAACAATCGTCAGGAGGAATAAAAGAATTCAGAAGTTGTCATTTCGGAAAAGTTCGTCTTGATACCCCAATCAATGCTCACAATCAACCTTCAGAATATCCAATTTTTCTCCGTGAAAGGCTTTCAAATCCTGATCATCAGTACTACAAGAATTTTCGTGAAAATATAAGGTCGTACAATAGTTCTTTGTCTTTTGCGTCGTTAGGAGCAAAAATTTCACCTCCACCTGTTTTTCGAATACAAAGTCAAGTATATCACGCAAATTCAGCACTTCATCCAGGAGCAGGAGAATCTCCAAAATATAATCAATTATATGTCATCGACACATCTACTCAAGCAACAGATGAAAGATTGAACAATCCACAAAATCATAATCTTCTGCGAGAAATTCTCTAAACAATTGATCAATTCATGAGAGAAAATAACAGAATAGCACAAACATTTAGAATGATGAAAGATGTGGAGGCAGAAGAATTAGAGCGAGCGTTTGTAACAATGTTTATGTAAAGAAATCCACGATCGGGAAGAAGATTCAATGCGCCAACTGCAAATGAGATAGCTATGGTATTTGCCAACGATGCCGATGGCGAGCCACCATTCGAGAGAGATATACGAATCTATCCATCAAGTTTGTCCAGAATCCTAACGGAAAATTTGAAAACATAAACATTCTGAGTCCATATCTTGATCCTATGACCTATGCTTTGTTTTATCCCTTTGGAAACCCTGGATGGCAGGCTCAATGGGAATGTGAAAGTTATCCGGGATATGGAGCAAATAGAAATCCTGGAAGAAAAAATGTTACTATGTTACAATATAAATCATCTCAAACAACAGTTCGAGGAAATTTTAACCCAATTTATAATTCTGGAAAATTGAGTCAACAATGCATAGTAGATTCTTATTTGCAAGTAGAAGCAAATAATCTGAATTTCATTAGAATGAATCAAAGAAAACTTAGAGCTGAATTAAACCAAGGACTCGCTGATCATGTTCAAAATGTAGTTGCAAATCTCAATGTTCCAGCTGGAACTCCAGTTATTCTTCCATCAACTTTTGAAGGTTTTCCCCGTGACATGAGAGAAAGATGTAACGACGCAATGACAATAATTTCAAAAGTTAGAGCAGTAAATTTGTTCATTTCTGTGACGTCTAATCCAAATTGGCAAGAAGTTACTGAGAATCTTTTGAGAGGTGAAACTTCATCAGATAGACCAGATTTGATTGCAAGAGTATTCATATTAAAATTGAAATCTTTGATGGAAGATTTAACAAAATAAAATATTTTGGGAAAATATGTTGGCTACGTTTATACAATTAAGTTTCAAAAAAGAGGATTGCCACATGCACACATTCTTATCATAGGTGATCAGGCTGATAAATTCAAAACTGCAGCATCTATCGTTCGAGTAGTATGTGCCGAAATTCCAGATAAAGGAAGTGATTCAAGATTGTTTGAGATTGTTACAAAATGTATGATTCATGGCCTTGCGGACACATTAATCCAAATTCTCCATGTATAGAAAATGGAAAGTGTAAGAAAAATTTTCCAAAAGACTTTGCGATGACAACAGTAGCCAACTCAACAGGTTATCCCATTTATCGTCGAAGACCAGAAAGAACTGCTATCGTAAGAACTGTTGATGTTGATAACAGATTTGTCGTTCCATATAACAGAATTTTACTTTTACGATACAATTGTCATATCAATTTTGAAGTTTGAACATCTCTACAGGCAAATATTTATATCTATAAATATATATACAAAGGATATGACAATTGTTATACGATGAAATCAAATCTTTCATAGAGTCAAAATATGTTAGTGGAAGCGAAGCTATATGGCGTTTGTTGGAAGATAAGATGCATGATAGATCACACAACCTTGTCAGACTTCCAGTTCATCTTCCAAATCAACAGCAAATGCAATTCGAAATAGGAAATGAAGAGGAAGCATTAAATGATGCAAGAAATCAAATTTATTCTATCATTTGGCAACATCATGAGGATCTCAGTTGCGCTGGTATGGCCACGTGATACGGATGCCGCAAACTAGTCTTCCTAGGCAGTTGTTATTTTCCAAGCCGGTGGGTAAGAGACCAAGGGGTCGGCCTAGAACCAGGTGGCTAGACTACATGGAGAATCTGGGTTCGAGTCGCTTGGATATTACCAGGGAGGACATGCGCCTGATGGCGGAAGATCGCGATCGCTGGAGATCCTCCATAGGGCTGCTGCCCCCGCGACCCTAACGGATAAGCGGGTTTGAAAAGTAAGTAAGTAAGTAAGTAAGAAATCAAATTTCAAAATTGACAGCTTGGTTTACTTTGAATAATGTGAATCAAAATGCAAATCGTTATTTTTATCAAGAAATCCCTGAGCACATTATTTATAAAGAAAACAAGTGGCAAGCACGAATGTCCATTGTTAATCCAACTCAACAAGAATTATTCTGTCTTCTTATTCTTCTGCATCATGTTCCTGGAGCAAAATCATTTGAAGATTTAAGAACTGTTGATGGAGTATTATATTTAACTTTTGTTGAAGCAGCAAGACAACGAGGTATTTTTGAAGACGACGAAGAATGGGAAAAATGTATACAAGAAGCTATTGTCTTCAACTCACCATTTCAACTTCGACAGTTCTTTTCTTTTATCTGCGTATTTTGTTCACTATCAAATGCAAAAAATTTATGGGACAAATACAAACAACCAATGGGAATCGATTATTTGAGAGATCATGATGAAGATTTAGCAGTCAATTATTCTCATCACGACATTTCTTCAGTTCTCAAGCAACATAGTCTTAATTGCACTTCTTTCAATCTGCCAGAGCCAACTGGGCAGCCAATTGAGTTAGAAATTTTTAATCCAATTGAAGAGAGAAGAGAGGCAGAACGACTCATTCCAACTTTAAATACTCAAAAAAGAGCTGCTTTCGAAAGGATCACTCAATCAGTTTACGATGAAAATGCCACAACTCGATTATTCTATCTTGATGGACCTGGTGGGTCTGGGAGAACCTATTTTTAAAGAGTTTTAATGAATTTCATCCGATGAAATGGAGATAATTTCATCCGGATCAGTGTTTGCAGTGGAAGAATTTCCAACCCTTCTTCTGCAGATCGCCTGTGTGCCTGCGCCAGCTAAGATCTCATCATCAGCTGGGACCTCCAAGCCATCAGCGTCAGTTCAGAATCATCTTGTGATGCCTAAGAGCCCTTGAAAGAAGAAGCCTCGGCGACATCGTAGCCGGAGAGAAGGGATTCCTGTGTCCTCCTCATCCGAACGAGACAGCTGTGCAAGTCAATGCCACAGCCCTTCTTCCTCTCTGGGTAGAGCCTGATCCCCAAGATGGAAAATGACTGAGCCTCCCCCTACATCTGTCAGGCCTAAGTCTTCTTCGGATACAGGTCAACCTCTGTCAGCATAATCGTCGGAGTAAAGGTCATTTCACTAAACGTTCGTTCCCTTGGCCCCCCGTTTAAGTAGTCTGATTTGTCGACGTTTATTGCCTTGTACAGGCCAGTCATTCAACTCCTGCAAGAGGTGAAGTTTGCTTCCTGCCAGCGAGAGTCCAACCTCCCTGGCCTTCGCAGTTCATTTACATCTGGACAGTGCTTTATCAATTCGACATCTCCATTTGGGCAAGGGTAGCTACCTTCATTTTTGACCCCTCCATTTTGGTATACGACTATGTCTTCGACTGGGAGTGGCGGTTGGTTGCGCTAGACATTCCCCTGTTTGGTCTGCATAACATGTACGTCCCATGTCCACCAACAGAGAAATGAGCATTTTTCGACGACATCAACAGCTACTTGTGCTTTGTGCTCTTCTCTGACTGTAGTGATTGCTGGTGACTTTGACTGTCATCTGGATATTTGCATCAGGTCACAGTGGGACAGAACGCTACAAAACCCGACAAAAAATAAAGTTCAGAACTCTATGATATAAGTACATAAGATTGTGTTAAATGCACGTGAAAATTGTATTTCCTTTATATGAATGGAACTATTCCTTGCATTTTTTTTTAAATTTAACATTAAATTTATTGACTATAATATTTATCAGAGAATCAAACCAATACAAATTAAACTAAACCATTCGCGGAATTATATTTTAAACAGCCCTATGTTAACATTTTAAGTTTCTAATGGACTATAAAGATACCATTACACTACGTACCTTTAAACCAATTTCGACTATCATTAATTTTACGTTATATTAATTCATGGCACATCATTCCAAGTCGTTTGGTATATTACATGCCATATTTTAGCATTGAAAGTTCCAATGAACCACAATGGTTCCACTAAACCAGGTTCCTTGAAACCAAACTGGACTATCAATAATTTTACGTAACATTCATTCATGACACATCATTCCAAGTCGTTTGATATATTACATGCCATATTTTAGCATTGAATGTTCCAATGAAACATAGTGGTTCCACTAAACCAGGTTCCTTGAAACAAATTTGGACTATCATTAATTTTACATTATGTTCAATCATGATACATCACTCCAAGTCCTTTGGTATATTACGTCCCATATTTTGGCATTGATAGTTCCAATTAACCATAATGGTCCACGAAACCAGGTTCTTTGAAACCAATTTGGGCTATCATTAATTTTAAATTATATTTATTCATCACACATCTTTCCAAGTCGTTTGATATATTACATGCCAAATTTTAGCAATGAAATTTCCAATGAACCATGGTGGTTCCACTAAACCAGGTTCCTTGAAACCAATTTGGACTATCATTAATTTTACGTTATGTTCATTCATGTTACCTCATTCCAAGTCTTAGTAAGAAGGCCCATTCAGTGCACTTTCCATTTTGGTCATTTCCACTTTTAGTCATTACCCCAACAACGGACAAAAGTTGCAAATCATAAAGTGGAAAATACCTTGAACGTACCCATATACTGAGAATTACAAAAATAGGAATAATAAACCCAGAAACTATTAAAAAAGAGAAGATTAATCGCTATCACCATCAAATTCTTCAATATCACTCATAATAATTGGTGGCTCGTCATCAACATCAAACTTGATAATATGAGCTTGCTTTCCATCACCTAGATCTTTTAAACCTTGATAAATAAATAAGAGTTTTTACATATCAATTAATTGTTGAATGTCTTTTTAGTTATTTTTGACTGAATCTGTCCGGAAGAAATATTTGAAATTCTCCGTCTTTATCTTGTAGTTTAACAATTATACGTTTACCAATTTTATTTATAATTTCTTTAAATTCTTTAGTTGGAAATGTATCACCAGATTTTAAGTAATTGAGTTTAATTGTCGGTAAATTTTAACATTGGCCAACTTGCTTAATTTTTTTGTAAGCTTCCATTTATTAGAGAGAAAAACCATATGGAACTGTATCAAAATTTGGAAGAACGACTCTTTGATCATGTAGGTACGAAAAGGACCTTGAGATGCTTCTGACTACCAAGATTCAACTACCTCTCTTTTTGCAGAATTCTTAAAAGTTCTAACACATGACAAGCGGCTATCCGATAGCCTCTTAGAAAATTTACATTCACATGCTGTTTTTATCAAGGAACCAGGTTTATATTTTCCACTTTTACCTCTCTTTTTACAGGATTCTTAAAAGTTCTAATTTCCACTTTTATCTCTCTTTTTGCAGGATTCTTAAAAGTTCTAATTTCTACTTTTGCCTCTCTTTTTGCAGGATTCTTAAAAGTTCTAACGCATACAAGTTAATAAAAATTTCTAACTCACAACTTCCAACTATGTTTCTATCTCTAATAAATGGAAGTTGAAAACGAAAATTCTACTACAACAAATGAATACTCTATAACAGATTTACTCGGAGGTAAAATAAAAACAACCAAGGAAAGATTTGGCCTCTGGTTACTAACAGAAAACTTAAATAATAATAATCTTATTACAAATATTGGAGATATAGATTACACAAATGGAGAAAAGAAACGGAGAGAATTTAAACCAATTACAGAACCATTCTGCGATAATATTATGATTGTTAAAATTACAGATTTTATAGATTGCGAAGGAGAATTAAAGAACGGTAAATTTTTAGTAAAAAAGAAGCATGCGGTTCCTTTAATAGATATTTAAGAAGTAGATTCTATAATTAAAACTTAGCAAGACATGGAGTTAAACAAAAACGCTATATTTGTTAAATTATAATATAAAAACTGTTCTAGGTGTTAAACAAATTTTACAAGAATTAGCAGATGGAAAAGTAAATACACTTTTAACAGAATTACCAAATATACTCGAAGATCTCCGTAAAGAACACTATTATCTCCTAGATTTAGATTTAACACAAGATTTACAGAATTTTTAATAAAGAAGAGATGTGTGTTTACTTAATAGAGAAATACAGGTTTTGTCGGCAAGGAGAATATAAAGAGAATTCGAGTGCAATTGTGGATAATAATTCTACTGTTGGAATAGATTGTTTAACATGGATTAATAGTAATTCTAGAGTTATGATTTTCAATAACTTTATTTGCCAACTAACGAGTCCTGGACTTAATAAACAACTAGGAAACCATATAATAGATTTTTTAAATTGTCCAGATAAAAGATTAAAAGAAACATTCGCGAGTACATTAGCTAAAGAAAACGTAATAACAAGATTAGAGGCAACTATTTCTAATTATACAAACGAAAATTTCCAACAAAAAGAAAAAATTTAATCCAATACAAGATAGCTTAGAATTATTAGAAAATTCTAGAAATTACTTCCAAAACGCACCATTTTATTTTGTTTCTCTTAAAGAAATGTGGAAGAAGCTCTCGGATACTTTACAAAATAGTTCTTGTGTGGTTTTTAAAGATCTTTATGGTTATTGGGGAAATAGAAATACAAAGAAATTAACAGGAAACAGAAATGTTATATTAAACCTGGAGAAACATACTTTTCTAAAACGAATACGTTATTTTCCACGATCTCTAAAGATATAAATCCTCTAGAGCTTGGATTAATTTCTACTAAAAATGTTATACCGTTTGTTTCTCAAAAACGAATAAATATTACACATAAACTCTATCCTTACGCTATTAAAGAAATAAAACCAATTTCTGCCGCATATTTAACTTCTACTAAGAAAAGAGAACAAGAACTCGAAAATATAGCAAGCCAA
>JAHWFO010086765.1:38870-46370 GCA_023313115.1 Rhysida immarginata
CCACGGTCTTAGTTAAGCAGTTCTTCGGGAGGCTTATTTATGATTTCTAGGGATTCAGCAAGATTAAGTAATTTTGGGTGCCTTATAGTGTGTAAAATTTTGAAGGCGTTTTTATCAAATTTATGATTTGTTTTTAGGATATGATCTGCAAAGGTAGAATTAATGCTATTGTTCTTTAATTCTTGTATTTATCTGACGCCGAGTCTGACCTATGTAACACTTATTGCATGATCCACAAGTTATTTCATAGACCCCACTTTTATCATATCAATAATTTTATCTTTGGTGCTGCCAATTAATCTTCTGAGGTTGTTGCTACTTTTATAGGCAACCTGCAGGTTAAAACCACGGGCGATCTTTTCCAATCCTTTTGTAAGTTTTCTATTATAAGGAAAGATGATGTAGTTCATGTCTTTTTTATTGCTTAACGTAGTGGCTCTTTCTATTTTGATCTTCTTTTTTGACATTTGTAATTAATCTATTGATGAATACTTCTGAATAGCTTTTGTATTGGGCAAACATCTTGATATTTTTAATTTCAGTTTCCAATTTATCTTCACTGAGAGGTAATTTATGGGCTCTGAACAGCATGCGATGAAAAGCAGCTGCCTTGTGGGCAAAGCAATGATTTGACTCATTATGTATGTAGACCGGGGTGAATCCAGGTTTTCGGAAAACATTCATGCACAATTTTCCTTCCTCTATGAACAATACAGTGTTCAGGAATGATATGGAACGATTCTTTTCAACTTCCATAGTAAAATTATATAGGGGTCTAAAGTATTAATTTCTTTCAAAAAGTTATTCAAATCATATTTTTTTGTGTCAAACAATGCCAGTATATCATCTACATAGTGAAGCCAATTGGAGGGGAAGTACCTGAAACAGTCGAGGGCTTGGTTTTCCAATTTTCTTATGTACAAATCAGCGAGAAATGGACTGATGCAGCAACCCATTGGGGTGCCGTTTTGCATATGATAATATTCATGATTGAAGCTGAAGATGTTGTTCTAGCATATCAGCTTGGTGGATATCATAATCTCATTAACAAAAGCGAGAGGAACATCATTGTCATCTAGGATTGCCTCCAACGCAGAGAGGGTCTCCTTTATCGGCATGCTGGGGAACACCAACTCGATATCGAAGGAAACAAGTTGCAAATCAGAGCTTATATTCTCCGGCAGTTTCTGCACAAGTTCATAGTTGTTTTTCATAGGCGGCGGAATAGCTTCAGCAGAAATTTGGCTAAAAGCACAGTCGGAGAGTTCGTATTATCAAAAATAGGCCGTAATTTGTTCCCAGACTTGTGCGTCTTGGGAAGACAGTACAAGCGTGGGAGGATAGGGTTTTTGGGGATTAACTGATAAGCAGGAATATTCTTAAATAGAACTTTGCAGGTTTTAATACAAGTTTTGGTTTTTTGGATCAAATCATGTAAAGGATTACTATCAAGTTTTTTATAAGGGCCTTCTTCAAGTAAGGTATTGACGCTATTGATATAATCCGATTTGTCTTTAATCACTATGTGGTTAGATTTATCGTCTTTGAGATATACACAATCGTTGGATTTAAGTTTCTGAACTAGTTTCTTAACTTCAATTTCTTGCTTAGTTATTTCGTAATTTTTCAGATTATTTTTTAATTGTTTTTTACAGAGGTTGCGAAACTCTAAATTGTTTGGTGTATTAAGTTCAAATTGATCAGAGAGAATAGAGGTTAAGGCAGATTTCACATCTTGTTTTAAATCAGGAATAGCGAACTTAAGTTCCGTATTTAGAAGGTTCAGTTCGTTCACATTAAAATTAACACTGGATTGATTGATGACATTGTTAACTGTGTAGCTATCAATAGACGTTTGGGGCTTACCTTTAGCAGCTGATAAAGAATCAAATTTCTTGTTAAGGTGCAGATACTTCTTTCCAGTTTTGTGAGTATTCACGGCATGAATTTTTTCAAGAAGTTGGTCCATCTTTGTTGGGTGAAGAACGGAACCTGGTCCTCTCTTCTTCTCGTTTACAACCCTTCCCCTCTCTCTTTGAACGGCTCCTTTTGTGGACTGGTGATCCTGCGGCGGCTCTCTGTCTTACTTTCTCTGCGCTCGTTGCGAAGGGTCAGTGTCTGCGTTATCACGCTGACGAAGAGGACGTAGTCCTCGAAATGTATATACGTGCATTAAAATTAATTTGTGGAAAAGTGTTTTTTTATTTTTATTATTACCATACAGTCACTTTTTCAGGATGCAAGGCATGTTCCTGGATAGAGTGAGGACGTTCCGCTGCCCAAACTCGATAATTATGGGTGTTAGTTTGGCCAATGAGACGTTTGTGGAAAGAGTTCTGGATAAAGAAATTAACGTCGTCTGCTGGTTTGGTGGCCATTCTGGATCCACTTACCTTGCTTCTATTGAACCCACAGTAATTTTTTTCCCTGCAATTAAGAGGAAACCATAATTCATCAACTATTTTAGGTTATTGTTACTGTAAACTTTTACTTCATAATATGTTCAGTCAATCATTTATTTATAATTGCTTTTATGACATATGATTTGAACAGTTATGTGCGGCATCGGTAGAATTTTTTAGACACAGCCTAATTAAAAATATTTTGTCAGTTAAGTTTTTATACCCTTTAAAAAATTTTATAAAGTGCCAATTTTATATTTGTTGACAATTAAGAATAATTATGACATCATTTTCCCAAAAATGTAAAAATATACATTTATTCTGCTTAGGGTTTCTCATATGAAGGATAATAGATTGTGAATAAAGTTGATTGTTAATAAAAAGAGAAATGAATTACAAATAGACTCTTATCCACTTAAAAACCCTTGTTAAATCTGACTGGCCATCACTATATTATTTGAAGTTGATTCGTTCTCCAAAATAATAACATCAATGTATACAAAACACATTATCAGTAATAAACTCACGAATTACGAAATATCTTATCTTTTTAAAAATATATAATATTGTTGAAGGGGTTAATGACAAAATTATATAAAACAGAAAGAAAGAAAATATTCTTGATAGGTAAAAAATAGATAAATGATACTTAACGATAATTTACAGGCTGTGTTTTATGTACAGGCGTTTTTTTGGTTTTAAACTATTTGGAGAATAAAAGTTCCTAATAACAAACTTCTTCGTTAAACCAAAAACAAAGACATACATTAGTGTATATATAAAAAATCTGAGGAATACATGTAAAATCACGATCGGTTTTAGGAAAGCTGTAAGAATTTTGGAGGAGAATCTCTGATGCCGATTATTAAAAAGGTTGAAGATAATTGAACTTTTGCATATGATACTAATCTCAGGAAATCCAAGAGTTAACTAGATAATCACATGTGATTGAAGCTTTCAGGAAGTTCTCGCTTTTATACTGATAAAAATTCCTTGGTAGCTGTTTTTATATGAGAAGAGGTTTAGATAAATTATTTCTGTTACCAAGAATCACTAAAATGATGTAATAAATTCATTGCTATATTTACGTAGATTTTAAATGATAAAGTTCGTTTTTAATTTTTTTCTCAAAAATGTTAGATAGTCTCAATGAACTCATCCGTTGAACTTACTCCTTTCTACTTCAGTATTATTCTACAAATAATATGCAGTAATAATAATTTAAAGAAAATTAGTGAAGGAAGCAAAACGCGTTTGTTACGATAAACTTCAGGTTTGTATTAATCGCAGTTAATCTTTTTCCTCGTGATATCTTCTTCTACCAATTGATTTCATCGTTAAATTTCTTCTCCTAGCTTCGTAAAAGTGCCTTTTAATTTTATGGTAGTGTGCTATCGTCGTTCTGCTGAAGATTTGAGATAGTTGTTAGGCTGAAGATTATTTGTTAGATTGGAACACTGGCGATAATGTAGTAATTTCTTTATGGTTATTGGGATCGATAAGTACTTAGGGTTTCAAAATGTGCGTGCGTAAGTTTATCTGTCTGTCTGTCTATTGCTGCTCTAGCGTTGGAACGATTCCGAATTTTCGACTACCGTTTTCGCTATTCGACAACTTAGGCTAAACGACAGCATGAGTTTGTTGGTGAAAATAATCGGTGAACTACTTCCGCTTTAAAAGGTCACAAATAACTTAGGGATCACGTTTTTCTCTATACAATACCATGGACAATTTCCTCCTGGACAATTGGGTTCTAGGACAATTGCCTCTCTATACAAATTGGGTTTTAGGAAAATTGCTTCCTGGACAACCGCATCCCGGGCACGTATTTCAGAATGTACATGAGAACTGCAACCGCTGTTGTTTTATCTAATCATAAAAATGTTTATTAAAAGCATAATTATAAATATTTTATATAAAGTATATGTAAAATACAGGGTCTTTATAATTAAAGTTCCATTTTCACATGGCCATAAAAAAAACTACTGGACCAAAAGCTATAATACTTGGTAATATCATACAAGAGGGCACGGGAAGTTCATACCCACAAAAAAAATTAGTTCAAAAGGTCACCACCAGCATGGAATGGCGCCCTATGTAATATTCGTATACGAAATTAGACACAGTAATCCGGTGTAACCTACTTTCAGTAAATGGTGGAGGCCACATTCAACATGGAACTAATTTTAGTAGCGATTAAAGACTTGTTAACCTGTGTCTTCGTGTCTAATTTCGAGTACGAATATTGCATAGAGTGCCATTCCAAGCTGGTGGTGACCTTTTGAACTAATTTTTTTTTTTGGTGGGTATGAACTTCCCATACCCTCTTGTATAATATTATCAAGTATTATAGCTTTTGGACCAGTATTTTTTTTATGGCCATGTCAAAATGGAACTTTAATTATAAAGATCCTGTACTATATTAAAAAAAAATAGATATTTAATGTATATTTTATTTCCTGATCTGACTCAATTGTAAAGATAAAAAAATAATTCACATCTTGACATTTTAAATAAACACATAATTAAGAAGTAAAAGAAATATTTTTATCTATTCTTTGAATATTTTATGTATTTTTAGCGATGTTAAAAATTTTACAACACATTTTAAAATTTTAGAAACTCCTCCATCTGTTTGTAATTGATTGAATATAACAGCAGCAGTTGCAGTGTTCATGTACCTTTGTGAAATACGCAACCCGGGCAACTGCCAGCCGGGAAAAATATTTATTTGCATTGAGTTTTTAATTTTGTTATAGATGAAAAATGAACTTTTCCAGTATAAATTCCATTTAACAATGAATTATTTGTTTAAGTATACATGCCATGACGATTTTGATGGTCGAGAATTAAATGAAAAACACTAGAAAAGCGTTTTAGCTTGCAAAAATCAAACTGAGCATAAACTTTAAAAAATTTCCTTTGATTACTGCTAATAGTAATGGCCTCAAGAGATCAGCATACTCCAAAGGCATTTGAAACTCATTAGTACTACAGAATAGAGGGTGGCGGTATTACCCATGGTGGCGCCATTGCCCTACTCTCCCCTATACATGTGTGTGAGAGCAGTTATGATGCAATAGGGATGATTAAAATATAGTGAAGATATTGATATCCTATAATTGGAGTCTGAGGGGAGGTGGATGGAGTTAAAAAGAACAGGCGTGGCCTAAGAAGGGTGAGGATAAGGTTACGGTCAGTAGGGGTTGTAAATAAGAATGAACATTATGGGGAGGACATGTTAGATTGAAGGTGGACTGAAATTTCGATACATTATCCAGCTGAAATAGGAAAGTTTATATGTTATATTATCTGATTTGTCCGGCGATGCTCGGGCTGTTTGTTTGGTGAAATTTTGAATATAAACGAGAAATACATAATAAAGTATAAATTCACATTAGAAAAACGAAGAGAATTCTTTGAGATGATTGAACTGGAATTTTGTATCCAATTGGATTCACCCAGTAAAATTCGACATTGCATCCTTAACATTTGAAAATATCAAAGAAGGCTATGAGTATTGATTTATTATTGTCTTTATTAAAAACACTTAATAGATGGATTGAGAGAGTTAAGGAACTCGGTTTACAGCCTCTTCAGCATCTCTCATCAACACGTAACCCTTACAATAGAGTACTATCCAGTCACAGAGCGTGGAATCATGTTCTGAATGTGGTTGTTTATATTGATAGTATCAGTTTTAGAGCAAGGATTGCAATCAATCAATTGTGATCTTTAAAATTTTGTAATATGTTTGGATAAACATTATCTTTAACTTCTCTAAAGAAAGTTATTACATCTAAAACTTCTCTAATAGAATTTAATAAATTGCAAAAACCATGTGAATAATAAATTTTCTCCAGTTATTATCTCATGAGGAAAAGTACCCACACATTTTCAGGAAAAGCTTGAGCAGCTGCACGCCTAGAAGTTGTAATCTCTTATTTCTTTTAGAATAATTTCTTATATCTCTCCAAAGATTTTAATAAAAAAAGAAATAATAATGATTTTTTATTTTATTTATTTATTACTTTTTATAACTATCCCACTTAAAACGTGAATCATTAAGGCAAGCCTCGTACCTGACTAAAAATACAGGCCATGGGGCCAGTGTTGCCAGATTTAGTAATTTTTTAAAGCGCTTCTCCTTGTTTTCATTGTTTTGTGCATTGTTTAACAATGTCCAACAAAGGACAAGCGCTTAAAAAATTACTAAATCTAGCAACACTGCCTGGCACGGAAAACTCACCTCTTCTTCTTAGTCGAAGCTGCAATGTAACCTTCATTGTTTCTAACAAGAAAAAAACGCTGACTGCTAAAAACCACCGTCTATAGATATTCATGGTCATCGAGCTCCATTGTTAAGATGAAGCTAAAGGGCGAGGTCAAAAATCAACACCTCCTAGAAAGAAAGCCTATGCACTGAAAATTTATACATTGTTACATGATCATAAGAAGTCATAATTTATGGCTTATTATTGGTAGAAATACGATTAACAATGCCTTTTTTTGATGATGTAACAATGTATGAATTTTCAGTGCACAGGCTTTCTTTTTAGGAGGTGTTGCAAAAATGCACTAACCGAGTTGAGTTAGTGAAGAAAATCATTGTTGCTACGATAGTCAACAATATGTTAACAATCGAGCAATAATCATTGGCTCACTAACCCAACTCGGTTAGTGCAATTTTTAACCTCGCCCAAAGTTTCTAGCTCCCAATAGGGCGGTAACTCTATTAAAAAGTGGCACTGCATGTACATTCGGCCCACAAACGCCTGCAGCGCCGCCCTATCCACAGACAGAAAATTTCATTTCATTTTCAGTTTCAATGAAAAACCTCTATCGCAGGTCACGGTCGGCCCTGATTCGATCTATGCGGCACCTGACGCGATCCCCTTTCTTTAGCTTCTCGAAACAATGGAAAATGGCCGAAGCTTGATGACCATGAATATCTATAGAGCGTGCTAAAAACTAACATGGAAACAATGAATATTACATTGTTGCTTGGACTAAGAGGGTCAGGTATCTTTTCAGTACCAGGGCGTGTCTTTTTCGTCGGCTGCGGCATATATTAATTTCATCAACTATTGTTCACCCA
>JAHWFO010086765.1:48870-68303 GCA_023313115.1 Rhysida immarginata
TTATCACAGTTATGCAAGTAGGGTGGTACGATCTAAGGAACCATAACTGATTTAATTAGCCATTCGCGGTTTCACCTTAATGCGGTATGCACTTAGACATGCATGGCTTAATCTTTGAGACAAGCATATGACTACTGGCAGGATCAACCAGGTATCATACAAAACACTCCTCAACTGGCCAAGCAGTATCCAACGCCGCGTACGTGACGCAGACACCCTCGGCCAATTTATTTTTTAAAATGACGTGAACCTCCGCAGAGCTCACAGTAGAACCACGAACGGGCGATATATCTGTCGGCGCCTTTCAAATCTATATTCCGGCTAACCGAGTTTGCTTTATGGCAGCCGTTTGCTCTCTCTCTGTTACGATGTCAGGCAGCTTCCTATGGAAGGCTCACTCGAATCTGTTACCAAATCAAGAGCATCCATTATCCACCAGTTAGAATTGACGTTCGCAGCGGAGCGAAACGACATTCTACCGTCAAAGCTGAAGCACGAAACTCAAATCCCGTCATCGGGCTTTAAGTAGCTCCATCGACATGCCTCTTTTTATTATTATAAAAGGAAGCGTAACCTTAACGTCCCACAGTGCGTCTCAGGTGATCCAGGGAATAATTCTGTGACAACCGCCGGTCGATACGATTGCTACAAAGAAGGGCTGGCCTTTTTCCTGCCAGGATTAGGCCGTCAACAAAGCCTGCGAAACAAGACCTTCTTTCCCAGGAGAATCCCAGCATTCATCCGTTAGATGGCTTCTTGCTCGTCCAAGCGGACACCACTCATAGGAACGAGTGACCTCCTATTCAGGGAACTGGTCCGAAGAAGCTGGAGTAGGGTCCCAGAAATAAAGCCTATATTCCGCTACAATGCCAAAAAAACAGATTATATAAATAATAATAAACCCTCGTCTCTCCACTCGCCTCAACGATGCTCCCTATATATATATAGCACCGAACCGTCTACACTTCTTCCGAACAGAAAAGTATGCAGTCGCGAGTGCGACTGCCTCTGATATTTCCATCATATCTGGCTATCATTTCCCATCACCGGCAAAACAACAGGAAAAGTAGCATGTTTATTTTGGGACTGTTGATGTTCGAAATTTTTTCTCAGGGAGTACCTCTAAGATAAGCCTATTCAAGAAAGTACGGAACTCTACACTCAACACAGTGATCTCGGATAAAGAGATACGCAAATGGGCAAAAAATTGTAGGTTTCTAAATCGTCAAAATAACGCGATAGAAGGGTGAAGGGAACCATATCCCGTGTGCCTGCACAATTTTCAGGTCGATAATTCGATATCAAATTTTTAAATGAGCGCTAGTCTAGTGTAGTTATGTTCACCACTGAGCTTTCGCTCGAGCTCTGTTCACTAGCAAATGGACAACTTTTGTTGGCAACTCGGCTCCTATGCCACCTATCTGCACGCGAGTTGGACGGTTTCCTGGGAGCACGCAGTCTATTGATCGTTCCAATTTTGGTGCCTGTACATCCGTTAGCTTCAGAGGTGGGTGCTCGGCGTGGGACTTAGTTGAAATTTTGCCTCCTCCACCACGAAACGAGCTCTGTTCACTAGCAAACTTTCATTGGCAACTCGGCTCCTATGCCCACCTATCTGCACGCGAGTTGGACGGTTTCCTGGGAGCAGGCAGCCCGTCAAACGTTCCAATTTTGTCGCGTGTACATACGTTAGTTTCGGAGGTGGGTGCTCGAAATGGGACTTAGTCGAAATTTTGCCTCCACCATGAAACGAGCTCTGTTCAGCTCCTAGCTAATTGAGGGTATTCCGAATCGAGAGAAAACATGTCCTGCAGGTTGGCAGTAGGCAGCTAACATGTGCCTGCATCGTTCCCACGTCGATTCGGACATAGTCAAAATTTCGATACTCCTCACTGTTCTTGCTGTAGGTGTTTTCACAGGAGTTTACTAGGAAAGCAGTCGCCGGCAATGGTGATAGGAATCAACGGGCAAGTGAGAGTCCTGCCTCGGCTAAGAGAACGACATAGACCTGCTTTGTTGGACTTCAGTAAAATTTTGGATTGACCAAAAAATAAAGAAATAAATAAATAAGCAAGGCCCCCAAAGCTATCAGCAGTCAAGGGCAGACACGGCATTGTAGAGCGAGCCAGGCTCGTTGTGTAAATATCCATGCTGTAGCTTTGTTCATATATAAATTTTAAAAAAAACTAAAAAATGGGACGCATCCGTCTGTTGCAGACAAATTCTCCAGTCAAAGGCAGAGTCTCAATAGATCACAGTGTGGTCACTGCTCTACTAAGTACGACACCCCGACCGGTACCTAGGTCGTCTGTGGACGATTTGGCACCTGCGCTTCGAGTGCACGGGATCTAGTGATCACGGCGCGACCTCGGGTGGATAAATGACTCCACCACCTGAGAAATTGGATTCGACCTTTTGCAGGGGTGAACGTCGGGTGGCGGGCCAGGGATTCACTTCCTCATCTTGCCCCACACGCCTAGTGCTACCTCCCTCGGCTCGAGGCGCTGACGGTATCGTTGCCGCGGCTAGACGGGATTCTGACTTAGAGGCGTTCAGTCATAATCCCGCAGATAGTAGCTTGGCACCACTGGCTGCTCGACCAAGCACATGTGCCAAGTGTCCGAACCTGTGGTTCCTCTCATACTGAGCAGGATTACCATCGCAACGACTGGTTATCAGTAGGGTAAAACTAACCTGTCTCACGACGGTCTAAACCCAGCTCACGTTCCCTCTTAGCGGGTGAACAATCCAACGCTTGGCAAATTCAGCTTCTCAATGATAGGAAGATCCGACATCGAAGGATCAAAAAGTGACGTCGCTATGAATGCTTGGCCGCCGCAAGCCAGTTATCCCTGTGGTAACTTTTCTGACACCCCTTGCTTAAAACTCTTAAAATCAAAAGGATCGATAGGCTACGCTTTCGCGGTCCGTATTCATACTGAAAATGGAGATTAAGCCAGCATTTGCCCTTTTGCTCCATGTAAGGTTTCCGTCCTCGCTGAGCTCGCCTTAGGACACCTGCGTTACTATTTGACAGATGTACCAAACTCCCAGTCAAACTCCCCGCTTGCCAGTGTCTTTGGAGTGGGTCACCCGGGATGAACAGCTGACGCCGCTTTGAGGCGACGTGACGCCCCCGGGCTTGGCGCTACAAGCGTGAGTGCTTGGAAACACTCGCTTTCCGCCTCACCAAGTAAGTAAAGAAACGATGAAAGTAGTGGTATATTAATGGCGATGAACGCCCCCCGTGAGGGACGAAGCCTCCCACTTATGCTACACCTCTCATGTCTCTTGACAGAGCCAGACTAGAGTCAAGCTCAACAGGGTCTTCTTTCCCCGCTGATTTTGCCAAGCCCGTTCCCTTGGCTGTGGTTTTGCTAGATAGTAGATAGGGACACTGGGAATCATGTTAATCCATTCATGCGCGTCACTAATTAGATGACGAGGCATTTGGCTATATAGAATAATTGCCCAGGACTGAACTGAACATCCCGGGGAGTTTTAAGAAGTGTCGAAGCATTCCGACCCAGGCAGGACCTTCTCAGGTGATGGGCCGAGTCGGAAACAGCCCACTTTCAGGGACTGCTGCTATGGGCAAAGAAAGGGGCCCAGGTTGTCTGACAGTCTCGCAGTCTCCCCCCCCCCCCCCCAGCCCATTACACAGGGGAACCTCACAGCTTTCGCTATGATGTCCCCGTGCCTCGCAGATGTTGCGCGGACTTGAGCTCTCCAGAGCTGGGTTAATACGTGAGTAAAGGGTTAGTGTCACCCAACACCAACAACCAGAAGAGAAAACTTTAATTAAGAGAGTATTAGTTACTCCCACCGTTTACCTGCGCTTTAATGAATTTCTTCACTTTGACATTCAGAGCACTGGGCAGAAATCACATTGCATCAAGACCGGCCTATGGCCATCGCAATGCTTTGTTTTAATTAGACAGTCGGATTCCCCCGGTCCGTGCCAGTTCTGAGTCGGCTGTCGGGCGCCGGACGAAGTTCACGGCGTCTCGCCCCTTGATGGGAACGTAGCTGAGGCATTCCACGGGAAGGCCCCGACGCTGGTACGAGCTCGTCCTTCTAGCACTGCCGAGACAAAGCGAAACAGCCACGCACGAGACACGAATGCACTTGCCCCGCAAAGAGAAGACGTGGCATACTAAGGGAATTCCTCGGGCTGTCAGTTCCTAGAAAAATTCGTCATAAGTGTCTTACTTTAATAACTCCTAGTACGAGGACAAATATTGGTGAGATTACTCCTTCGTATAAACTTGTTACTTTGTATAATAAAAAGCTTTCTCATATAGGTGTAGACATTTTTAATGACCCAACCAATTCTATTTTAAGATTTTAAATATCTGATTTTGATTTATTTGTTTCGAAATGTAATCTTTTTCTTTTGATTCCTTCCCCCGCTTGGGTTTTACCACCTGTAGGGGCAGTTAATATTTGCCTGTACATTCTGATCTGATTGAATTAAATTAAATTAAATTATTATTAACATTACTACTAACGCTACTATTAACATTACTACTAAGGCCGCTATTAATGCAGTTATAATTAGCATATTATTCTTCTACATCACAATCACATAATTAATTTCACCTTATTTTTATCTATTTGATTGTTTAGATTATCAATTATTAATATATTCCAATCATCATTTCATTACAACTATACTAATCAAAAAGATGCACGCATAAACAATAATATTATGAACCAATCTCTCACATTTTTACCCCCCTCCTACCTATATAACTTGTCTATCCCTACTGCACTATCATATTCCCGAGATAAGGTTTATATAGCAATATAAAGCTTATAAAAATGTGGCTTAGTGGTTAGAGAATCGTGGCGTTTACCCAAAGGTCTCTGGTTCGAGTCCAGGCCGTGGAATTTTCTTTACTATTTTTCAATATTTATTCATCAATAACGGAGGTAATGGCGTGAAAAAATCCTCCAAGGACCATTTCCCTTTATTAATATAAAAAGCTGTTCATACACTTTTATTCTTTCTTTAGATAAGTTCAGCTAGTTAATTTCTTCCAACTATTCCCTCCCCACCAGCAACTTAATAGATAACAACGAATGTTTACATTCCAACCAAAATGACCATAGCCCCTCCCCCACCTCCAACGCTCTTCTCCCACAAATGTAACAAAATCACTTCCCCTAAATGACAGCCATTAATCTCCTCTCCCCCAAACACGGTGAAAAAGAAATTTAAACTTTTAAAACTTTATATCTAAAACCTCATTTTATGAAACACAGCGCACTTATATGCCACACTGATTTCCCAAACTCGAAATTTTGTAAAAACTAATCATGTATCATCAATATTTCCAGCCCAAATGTTATACACTTAAGTTCACATCCCCTATCCCCTTCCCCCATCTCACTGCCAACCCACTGCTAACCAATCAGAAACACAGATCCCGAACGAGGCTAGCAGCTAGCTCCCCGTCTCAAAAATATGTACTTTTATATAGTTTCCTTATTACTTGTAAAATCTTGCTCTGATGATGGTGTAAACGGAAACGTGTAAGCAACATTATAAACAGTTATTGTATAACCGGACCTATCATTATTTCGCATTATGCAAAGCAATAACGGACCAAACCCTGCCAATCTTATATGAAGAAACTGTCATACTACCCAAGCTTAACTTTCAGAGCAAACCAAAACGCCAATCTTAAGCTTTGGTACTATTACTGAAAAATACATTAATTAGTGTTCATCAACCAGGTCAATATCGCAAAAGACCAAAGCAACTCAAAGACACTTTAAACAAGTGTACTTCTGCACAATGCAACAGAAACATATTTCAATTGAAATTTCAGAATTCATATAGTAAAGTTCAATACGTGAGAAAATGAATTCTGAAACTAGAAAATACCTAAATAGTAAGACAAATCATCACAATAAAATTAATCAGAAACTTAGTATTCATCAATAAACCAAGTCTAATAATAACACATTTTATTTAACCAAAATAAATGACTCTGAGTTCAAGGTTCATTATTACTAAATCATTTGCCAATCTATATTTCCTGCATTGGTATCAAGTCTAAGTATAAAACAGCTAAGCTCTGCATCAAGAAAGTTATTCAAAATTCATAACACATTCAAGTGTATTGTCTTAAAATCAGAGATATAAAAAGGAATGGCTAATTATTGCCTAAAATTTAAATCTTAGAATGTATTTGCAACAACCTTGTACTTTTTAAACAAATCCTTAAAACAGTTAAACAAATACATGACATAATATTAAATCAAATATTCTACCGTAAGCAATAAACACGAGCAGTAGTGAACAATGTCACAAATACATAAGATTGCTATATTTTCATTCTGGCAAAATAAAAGCTAAGCACTTCAATTGAGAACTGAAACAACCTATTATAAGAGATATTTTCCTTTCACTGTGCAAGAGAAAGCTTCTATAACTACGCAAGTCCGCCAAACTATATATTGAATTATATATCAAATACTTCAATGATATATCAGAACAGGGCATATAAATTGCGCAAATTAAAAAAAATATTTGAACAAAATTCCTTTCAAAAGAAAAACAATCAATTGCTTAATAAGGTAAGCTATATATTAAGGGTACAAAAAACAACAAGGAAATTATTCCTTTAAAATTACAATAATAATCAATGCATGATCCTTAAAACACTAATAAAAAAACTATTACTGAAAGTAAGTAAAAGATGATCTAAAGAGGATTTTTATCACGCCAAATCTCAGATAATCTCAGTTTAAATAATTGATGAAAATAAGAAAAGAAAATTCCATAGCCTGGGTTACAACAAGAAATCTTCTGCTCACCGTGCAGACGCGCCAACCAATTTGCGCCACTGTGGACATGGACGCATTGGCTCTATCTACATGCCCTTAGGGCTGGTTGGAGCAGTACCCAGTTCGCAAACTGGGACTATCGGCTGGCGTAATATTCGTCTGAAAGTAAGTTAAGAATAATCTAAAGAGGATTTTTCTCACGCCAAACCTCAGATGTTAAAATAATTGATGGTTTTCTTCCTATTTTCATCAATTATTTAAACATCTGAGGTTTGGCGTGAGAAAAATCTCTTTAGATCATTCTATACTTATTTTCAGACGAATATTACGTCAGTAGGAAAGATAGTCCTAGTCTGCGAAATGGGTACTGCTCCAACCAGCCCTAAGAACATGTAGATAGCGTTAATGCTTCCTTGTCCACAATGGCGCAAATTGGTTGGCGCGTCTGCACGATGAGCAGAAGATTCCTGGGTCGAGCAGAAGATTCCTGGGTCCAGCAGAAGGTTCCTGGGTCGAACCCAGGCTATTGAATTTACTTTCCTACGGTTTCAAGGAACCTGGTTTAGTGAGCCATTATGGTTAATTAGCACTTTCATTGATAAAATAAGGCAAGTAATATATCGATCAACTTGGAATGATGTGTCTTGAATGAATATAACGTAAAATTAATGATAGTCAAAATTGGTTTCAAGGGACCTGGTTTAGTGGAACCATTATGATTCAGTGGAACCATTATGGTTCATTGGAACTTTCCATGCTAAAATATGGTATGTAATATATCAAACGACTTGGAATGATGTTCCATGAATTAATATAACGTAAAATTAATGCTAGTCGAAATTGGTTCAAAGGTACGTGGTTTAATAGTATCTTTATGATCCATTAGAAACCTACAATGTTAACATAGGACTGTTTAAAATATAGTTCCGCGAATGGTTTAGTTTAACTTTTCGGTACTTGATTATGTCATTCCTTAATGGTTTATTTGTATTGGTTTGATTCTCTGATAAATGTTATATTCAGTAAATTTAATGTTAAATTTTTAAAAATGCAAGCAATATGTTCATTCATATAAAGGAAATACAATTTTCACGTGTTTTTAACACAATCTTATGTACTTATATGATAAAGTTCTGAACTTTATTTTTTGTCCGGGTTTTGTAGCGTTCTGTCCCACTGTGACCTGATGCAAATATCCAGATGACAGTCAAAGTCACCAGCAATCACTACAGGCAGAGAAGAGCACAAAGCACAAGTAGCTGTTGGTGTCGTCGAAAAATGCTCATTTCTTTGTTGGTGGACATGGGACGTACATTTTATGCAGACCAGACAGGGGAATGTCTAGCACAATCACCCGCCACTCGCAGTCGAAGACACAGTTGTATACCAAAATGGAGGGGTAAAAAATGAAGGTAGCTACCCCTTGCCTAAATGGAGATGACAAATTGATAAAGCACTGTCCAGATGGAAATAAACTGCGAAGGCTAGGGAGGATGGAATCTCGCTGGCAGGAAGCAAGCTTCACCTCCTGTAGGAGGGGAATGACTGGCTTGTACAAGGCAATAAACGTCGACAAATCTGACTACTTAAACGTGGAACGAAGGGAACGAACGTTTAGTGAAATGACCTTTACTCCAAAGATTAAGCTGACAGAGACTGACCTGTATCAGAAGAAGACTTAGGCCTGACAGATGTTAGAGGAGACACAGTCATTTTCCATCTTGGGGATCAGGCTCGACCAGGAGAGGAAGAAGGGCTGCGACATTGACTTGCACAACTGTCTCGTTCGGCTGAGGAGGACACAGGAATCCCGTCCCTCTGGCTACGATGTCGCCGAGGCTTCTTCTTGCAAGGGCTCTTAGGTATCACAAGATGATCCTGCTGAACTGACGCTGATGGCTTGGAGGTCCCAGCTGATGATGAGAACTTTGCTGACGCAGGCACACAGGAGAACTGCTGGCGATGAGAACTTTGCTGACGCTGATTGGAAATTCTTACACTGTAAACACTGATCGGGAGCATAACAATTCGTGGGCAATGTCTTCAGCAGAGAGATTGCTCTCCATCATCATGGCATCACATGATGGAAGAGGAGGAGGAACCACTTCTTGAACCACAAAAGGCAGAGGAGGGAAGGTAGCATTTCCCTTCCTGGCATCCCAGGATGCGGCAACAGTGGAGTTATCGGTTTGGACTTCCTGCCTGAAGGGCAAGGCAGTGTCCCTCTGCTGGGTGCTAGTGACTATGCTGGTGATATCATTGCTGACTGCTGTGACGACATTCCTGTAGGCAGTGGCGCTGGAGCTGCTGGCGATGCCTACAGCCTCTCCCGGCAATGGTGGAATTTGCCAATGATGCGGGAACAGAAGTCGAACTTGAAGAGAGGGCAGTCTTTCCGAACGAGAGAGGACTTCTTGCGGTATCAGCAGCATTGCCTCTGTCCCTTGTAGAACAAGAAGACACGTTCTCCGTGCATAACAAGGAAATCAGGAATGTCCTTTTGAAATCTCATGTCCAACAGAATGTCACCAATCTTCTGCAGGGGGGAATCAGAGTGTTCTAGGTAGGACACTCGCAAAACCTCCCCGTAGTTGGACATGTAGTCCTTCAGGTAACATTCTGCTATCAGCAGCAAAGCACCCCGGACATGGACAGTGAGATGCCCGGAATCTGCATGAAACAGATGGTTTGTAGTCTGGCTGACCTCGACGTGGTCGACTGACACTATCCTATCTGTGCCATTTTGGTTTCTGCAAAGCATCCTCGATTCAGTGAGGAAAGCCTTTGCAGGACCGAAACAGCGGGGAAGCCTGACGGTAACACAGCCGGTATGCCAGTTTTGGCATAGAGCCCCTTCAATAATACACCGACGGGAAATTGCCCGTCGGCAATCATCATTACTATGTTTTCCATGGTAATGAGGAAAAAAATTCACAAGAGGTCGGAAGGGGGGCTAACTTCCTTTGGGCGTTACCTGGTGGAGGGGTTGCACAACACAAAAAGACAAACTACCTCCAAGAAAACAAGGAGTGGCTAGAGGACGATGCTTCATCTAGGCAGGTTCTTAATGCAGTGAGTAAGTTTTGAGGTCACTTACTTATAAAGGAAAAGTTAATAATCCCAGAGTATCACGTCCGACTCGTGAAAACAAAGGGGGTGAATAAAGCATGTTGCATGAATCTTAATTCTTTTAACAAACAATATTACACAAGCATCAACAATCCCAATTATTGGAGTTAAAAAATACAAAATCTTATTGTTAGAAATAGAATAAGCTAGCTAAACAGTTCTAGCTAAAATGTTTATGTTTTTAAGTTTTTAAGACCTTAAATAAATACATCAATTATAGAATTCATAAATAAATGTGATGTGGAAGATAGGCAATGATATTATAATTTATTGTCTATGAATACATCACAACACCTCCACTGCATTCCTTAACGATGCTGCATCTACCAGTTGGTGATGATGTGATGACCTGACAGATCGTTTGATGACGTCCCACTAATGTTCAATGGGATTGCAATCTGGGGAGAGTGAGGACCAATTCATTGTTTTGAAGTCACTAGCATCTTTCACTAGCCACTGCCGTGTCACAAGGCCGTGTGTGCAGGCGCATTACCTTGCTGGAAGATGCCGTCACCCGTGGGATAAAAACAGTTCATGAAGGGGTGCTGGTGGTCCCTGAAGTAGAGCGACGTAGGAAGTAGCACATAAAATGGATGTCAGATGCACCAATGGACCCATTGCATGCCACGAGAAAACACCGCAGACTAGTATGAAGCCTCCACCTGCCTGAATGGTCCCTACCTGACAAGTGGGCTCCATGGCTTCGTGTGGCCTGTGCCAGACACAGACAAGACCATCGGTTCGATACAGCTGAAACCGTGACTTCTCGGACCAGACAACACTTCTCCAGTCCTCAGGGGTCCAATGTCGATGTTGGTTCGTAAACTTATGACTCGACGTTATTTGTTGCTTGATTGCTTCATGCCCTAACTTAGCAATGAAAATTACTAAACCCGCATTCACACGAAAACTAGAAAGAGCTAAGTTCAATCACGCTAGAAAATTCCCATCAGATAAGGCCATTCACATATTCGCTAGGGTCATTGCTCTCGTAGGTACACACAACTAGCGCGAGAAAGGTGTTGACAGACTTTTCTGTTTGAAGAAAAATTCGCCACCTTAAAGGATTAAAATTGCATTTTTGATTCTAAAGTGCTACTATGATAACGTTTGCGTATAAAGTATTCAATGCAGGACATAAAGGAAGGTTCGGAGAAGATATTACGAGAAAAGAAATTGTCAATATTGTAACGCCCCTTACAGTCGACAATGTAAATAAAAAAATTTGTTTTGCTATAAAACTTGAGCGAAAGGACAATTTACGGCGATAGAAAAACTGTGTCATTTAAACAAAGAAGAGATTTAATTAGCTATAATATGCTTGAACAATGGAAGAAACTGATATAATGTTTGGAATTTATTGACAATGAGAAATCAGGAGTGGTGACGTAAACAATGAGAGAGGATAACTGGCTGGAAAAAAGGAATCTTCATAATAAATAATATATTCTTTGAGAATGTAGGAAGACCGGAAGTTGAAAAAAAAAGGTTTTGGATACGCTCGACGACGATCGAGTGAGTTAAACAAATTAATTTGGGGAAGGAAAAAACGAGACGAATTGGATCTGCGACGAAAGATCCACCTTTCCTGTGTCTTAACGAATGTCGAAACTGTCGAACCTCTTAATCGTGATTTTTGATTTTCCTTCTGGAGCCCTTTTAATTGAATTATAGACTGTGTTTGAATTAATGTGATTTTTCCCGTAGAATTATTAAAGGCGACAAACGTTTCTTTCAACATGTTAGCTTCATCTGTGTCTCTTCTGATTGGACTACATTTCGAATGTTGGTGACGAGTCGGTGATGAACTTTAGACGAAAAGACCGATCCGTTCAACCAAGATAGACGCTATCAGGTAAAATGCTTATCTTTGTCTATGGTGGGCCCCGCAGAACTCATTTTTGACCGATCTACTAGAGCAAACCTATTAGATTACTTACCTGCTACGAGTGAGAGAACTAAAAAAACAGTAAAAACTCAATTAACGAATTAAAGTTATTTCGAAAATTAAAGAATCAAGGCAAAACATCAACATCTTATCTTAGAGATGGAGAACGTCGGTCCACGCTAGAAACGAGAAATGTCCCTTCGAAGTTTTGCTTTTGGGATGATCGCGGTTCCCCTCCTTTGCTAATAATTTTCCCGAATCCCTTCTAGTCCCGAGTGAATGTGAGACACGAAAGAGAAAAACCTCCCCTCCCCCGCGTAACTCCTTGAAACCACGATGAGTGCCGGTTTTCTTCAGACGCTATCTGCCCGGATACAATGTCTCAATCTCAGAATCTACAAACGTTGTCTTCAATGATTAGGAATGATGAATCCATACGGACAATACAGATAATAGACAATGGAACTCAGTTGCGAGAGAAGAATTACGCTTATTAAGCACTTGAGAAAATCTTAGACGGTTAAATTGAACTATCTGCACAATCGCGCGATGAATGATTTTGCGGTTTTTTTTTGTTGGCAATGTGTCTGTTTGTGGATTCCGACGTTAGAGGGCGTGTTTTGGCTGTCTCTTACTTTCATTTGTCTCTGGTCTCTTCCCGTCGTGCGCTAGCTGTTGCCATAGCAACCACACAATTGGCATGTAGCGGACGTTTCGAACTATTTGTGGATTTCAGATTTTCTTTTTTCTGGTTTCTGGATAATTAGCCATTGTCGAAAGGTAAGCCAGCATTTTTTTGGGCGTTTTGGTGCTGGATTAGGTTAACTGAGGTTGGGTTAACTTAGGTTTAACCATAAAATGAGTGCCCGTAATTTTCTGGCAGCCATTTCTGTGACCACTAAAAAATACGGATCATTAGCCTCCTGTAACCGGCCGAGGGGAAACCAACTGCCCCCTGTAACCAAATAGGTTGGGGTATATATCAATTATTTACCCCCGGAGGGGGACGTCGTAGACAGAACGCCGAAGGCGTTCGAGTAACGGAAAACTGTGACCAATGAGCCTCATTGAATGAGGCCCGCAGGGCCGACGTGAGGCGCGAAGCGCCGAGAATGGTAACAGTTTAAATTTAAAGGTAGTTAAGTTTTTACGCTCACATTGATTTACCGCCCACAGTGATTTTACTGCCTAAAGTGATTTATCGCTCACAGCGATTTACCGCCCGCGGTAAAGGGAGTTAAAAGTTTCCTTGGATAACCTCACTCTCAACAGATGGCGGGTCGTGTCGCAGCCTATTTCAGTTTGCGGATTCAGTCATCGCGCGATGTGCAGATAGTTCAATTTAACCTCTTAGACCTTTTTTATTCGTGATATTTATTTTTTTTTTTATTTTTGTATTCACCCAGTTGATTTAAAGTGTACAAATCGAAAGATTAAACTACCCCATCACTTGATTGATTTTAGGGGGATGAATCCAATTAGTTGTTATGATTTATTATACAGATATATCGCAAACCTTCGCGTAACCTTAATCTTTAATACTTCTCACTGACGATATTATGGTTGTGTTGCCCCTAGTAGTCTGGGAATTTTTACTCGTATTTTGTCAGTACGCTACATTATATTAATGTAATGTATTTAAAAATTAGATATGAAAAAATAAACGGATATATATTTATATGAAACCAATAGGAATTTTGTCCAGTACTTGCCACCCAGTTTCCCAGTTGTTGCCACCCTCAATTATTTAGAAATAATTCTATATAATTGTCTTCTTTCATGAAATATGTTACCTCACCTTTTAATGAACATTATCATATAATAATAATTGACAAATTAACAAATATGAAAATCGACTGATTGTCGTTAATCGGCTGTTAAGTCGACCCCTTTCATAACGTGACTGGTGGTTGTCTCAGGGAAGAAGGAGGCTGTTCTCCCTCCTCCCTGGCTGTTCTCTCCATTCAGGCGTCAAAAGTTTTATGTTGAACATGTGTAGAAAATTGAATGGATATTAAGCAGGAACTTGACTTTAAAATTAATTTTTTTAATTACAACTTACAATTTGGCGCTTTAAATTTTTCGCTTTTCTTTATTTTTACCTTTTAATCTACAGCAAAAAAATTAATTCCCTACAAAAATATCTTCCAAAATAATAAAAAAAAAATGCATTATCTGGATGATAAATTAAAGAAACTATCTTTTTAAAATTTTTTCTTCGATAAATTTTTTTTAAAGTCCAGGAAAAAATGATCAAGACGTTTTGCATTAATCCACTATGGCACTCGGGTAACTGTCCAGAGTCACAGAGAGGCTGAAGAAAGTGAAAGGCTTCTAAGATCGCCCACGTGCAGGCAGATCTGGCGTTATCAATCGTGTGGGTGTCAGAAAAGCCTTCGAAGGTGAGCCGACTCTCAAAATGATACAGTTCGCAAAGAAAAAGAAGATTTCTGCGGCCACGGTGTCCAGATCTTTCAAGGAAGAGCGTGGAAAGATTTTGAGGCGCATGGCAAGACCTTTGCTGACGAATGGCATGCAAGACAAACGTCCGGGCCCTGTTGTCGCTTTCTCAAAGACTTGAAGAGCCATGGCAATCGCATTGCCATCTTTTCTGATGAAAAAACCTTCTCAGTGGACACGCTCGTCAACAGACAGAACGACCGCGTGGTCAACTTCGGCCAGGACATCTCTGAGGTCCGTTACGTGATTACAACCAAGCACCCGGCCTCAGTGATGATGCTCGCGCGTCGTGACGTCGAATGACATGAAAATGCCGCCAATCTTGTTCCCGACTGGTTACAGGCTTCTCGCTGCCGACTACAAGGACATCTTGACCAAGAACGTTCTGCCCAGGGTGAAGAAGGTGACGACGAATGTACAACTGTCTTCTGCTACGTAGTTGTTATTGGCCATTTCGGCTGAAATAAATTCTGTTAGTTCGTGACACATTGTTTCTGTATTTTTAGAGGGGTTGGGGTCAAACATGAACCTTCTGGTCGGAGGATTTTTGGCCTCCTCAGTCGCCCGACCTCAACCCTCTTTACTACAGCGTGTGGGCTGCATGATCCGTCACAGCAACGTCGACCAGCTGAAAGCATCTGTGTACCGCGTATGGACCGCCATGGAGAAAGACATGGACCGCCATGGAGAAAGACTACATCCTTAACGTTTGTCGGGCTTTTAGACCGCGCCTGGAGTGTGTAGAGCCGCCGATGGCGGTTACATCAAATTATATGCATTGTGCACACGCCAATATCAAATCTGACAATAAAAACCGTGTCTAACTGCATCACACACGTATTTATGTCATTTTTGCGATTGTCCTCACATAGGTAACAGAACCTTCCCAAAACCCGGTACATAAAAATCATATATGTCCATTGTATAATGGACACATGGGCTGAAAGTGTTAATTCTAAGAGCAAGTGATTCTCCTCTCCAGTGCTTTTTCTAAACAAAAACAAATTTTATTTCATCAATTTATATTTATTTTTAACATGAAAGAAGAGTGGCAACTATAGGACAAAAACGCTTTTTCATTACCAGTAGTTGACACCCTCACTTATCGATATACTATATATACAAGATTAAACAAGAGTATAAAAAAACGACTTTGATGAAACTTGGACTGTTCCGTAAGATGAAAGATACTTAATCCAATAAAATAAGAATTATTGCAATTCGATTTCTAGTTTCTGAGAAATAGTGGACAAACATAAATACATACAAACGAACATACATACACACATACATACATACATACACACCTGCATACACAGACACACACACACACACACAGACACACATACACACCTGTTTAGAAGTCCACATGGACAAACATATACGAATATTGTGCAATTACAACAATATTACATACACACGCGTCGAATTGATAACTTCCCTTTTTGAAGTCGGTTAAAACCCCAAATACCACTCACTGACTGACTCACTCATCACGAAATCTCCAGAACTATGAAGCCTACAAAATTTAAATTTGGCAAGTATATTTCTCTTGCATCTAGGTGCTCGCTAAAAAAAGATTTTATTTTTTTCTTTCTTCCTTTCCATTATTTTTAAAAATTCAATTTACCCGGAGCTGAATGGGATTTTCGCCGTCCTTAAAAAAATGTGACTTTGCTTCGTTAATGAAGATTTTTTCAGCAGTAACAACAATGACAGCAAGTCTTTCGCACGTGAATACAGTGTATCTTTTATTTTTTCAACCGACGAAAAATAAGGAGGTACTCAAGTTGACGCGTATATTTTTTTTATATATGACCACACAAGACCTTTTACAGTGTAGTCCGATTTTGTGATTCTTTTTTTTTTGTTAGATACGATATACCTCGAAATTGGTCCCATTTAATTTTGAAAAAAAGTTCCACCCCTAAGGGTAGAAAAATGGGGGGTGATTGATGTTCACGTACTGAGTTTTTCACCTTTTGAATCGATTCTGTTGAAACTTTTAAACAGGGTGTATCTGAACGGTCTGTACAAACTTGGAGGGGCGGTAGTATGGGTGATTCTAAGCAAAATTTGGACCTGGGTCCGAATTTGAACGATAACTGAAATATGAACAGAAATAAATATGCCGCCACCAAGATCAACGAGTTAATAACTTAGGTTCTGTAAAGCACAGATTAATGAAATTTGGAGGAATAATTGGGTACATAAAACTGAGTATACCGTTAAAATATGATCGAATTCCAACAAGACGTTTCAGAGTTAGTCATTCAACATCATAACATGTGTTCACTTTGGAGTACTAACCAGCACTTGTTACAATCTTGACTGCGTAACTCGGAAACTTCTCATTGGAATTCGATAAAATTTTATTGGTATACACGCTCTTATATACCGTGTAATTCCTCCAAACTTCATTAATCTAGGCTTTACAGAACCTGAGTTATTAACTGGTTAGGACCGATAGGTACTTATGTTTTCACAATGTACGTCTGTCTGTCCGTCCGTTCGTCTGTCTGTCTGTTGTTGCTCTAGCTTTCGAACGCTTCCTAATTTTCGACTTCCCTTTTCTCCATTCGGGAACTTAGGGAAATCGGAAGACTGAGTTCGTTCGTGGAAAAAACTCGGTGAACTATTTCCGGTTTAAAAGGTCAAAAATAATATAGGGGACCACGTTTTTCACTAAACAATTCCATGTATAAATGGTCTGTGCATTGCCAAATGCTGTTCTACCTTTGGCATTCCGTAGCTAAAGCAGAGAAAAGGCTTGTGAATTAAGTGAAGACACCTGATCGGCTTCCTGGATGGTCAGTAATGGTCAGAACTGGTTCAAGAGTATGTGGTTACTGGTACCATTATGGTCCACTGAAAACTTTCATTCTAACATATGGCATGTACGAGTATTATATCAAACAGCCTGAAATACCATGTCATCATTGATTGTTAACGTAAATTAATGATAGTCGAAATAGGTTCAATGGTATGTGGTTTCATGAAACCAGTATGGTTCAAAGGACACTTACAAAGCTCAGATTTGGCATGTAATATATGAAACAACTTGGAATGATGAGTAAGAATTGAATATAGCGTAAAATTAATGATAGTCAAAATTGGTTCAAAGGAAACTGGATTTAGTGGAACCATTATGGTTCATTGGAACTTTCAATGCTAAGATATATCATGTAATAAATTAAACGACTTGGAATGATGTGTCGTGAATGAATATAATGTAAATTTATTGATAGTCGAAATAGGTTCAAAGGAACCTGGATTTAGTGGAACCATTATGGTACATTGGAAATTTCAATGCTAAGATGTGGCATGTAATATATCAAACAACTTGTAATGATATGTCATGAATGAATATAATAAAAAATAGTAGTAGTCGAAATTGGTTCAAAGGAACTGCATTTAGTGGAACTATTATGGTTCATTGGAATTTTTAATGCTAAAATATGGCATGTAATATATCAAACGACTTGGAATGAAGTGCCATCAATGAATGTAACGTAAGATTAATGATAGTCGAAATTGGTTCCATTTTGCGTTTTGTAAAGATATCATTATTGAACCATTGGAAACTTTCAATGCTTAGATATGGCATGAAATTACTTACAACTTTCATTACCAAGAGTTAATTTGTGTTCGGCAAATTTTAACAATAGCTAATAGCTAATCGTTTGCTTCAATAGTACATTGTTACGTAGAAAAGCGTTAACAATTTTTTATGACGAAAGAATTTACCCTTACACAGAAGCTTCAACAATTAACACTTATTCCATTAAATAGGATAGCTTACAAGTTAAAGGATTCCTATATGTTCTAATCTACAGAGAATTGCTACTTTCTGCATTAAACTTTTCACATAGTATTAATCAGTTTGAACTATGCATTTCCCATAGAAGTATGCCTTGCTCAGCAACCAGAGGCTTCCTTGGCAGCCTCATCTACCTCATCTAATCTTAACAACCAACGACTTCATTAGAGATCAAATACTTTCCTTTTTTATACTCAAATGCCTTTAAATCCTATCGGTCCTGGGCATTTCGGTTAACTGAATTGTTGATCTTTGTGGCGGCATGTTTATTTCCGTTCATATTTCATTTATCGTTCAAATTCGGACCCATGTTCATATGAACTTTTTTGCTTAAAATCAGCCATACTACCTCCCCTCCAAGTTTGTACAGACCGTTCAGATACAGCCTTGTGATAACCTATTATTAGAACCGATAGGTACTTATGTTTTCACAATGTGCGTCCGTCCGCCCGTCTGCCTGTCTGTCTGTTGGTGTTGTAGCGTTCTAACGCTTCCGAATTTTTGACTTTCGCTTTCGCCATTTGACAACTTAGGGAAAACGAAAGACTGAGTTCGTTGGTGGAAAAAATCGGTGAAATTCTTCCAGTTCAAAAGGTCACAAATAATAGAAGGGACCACGTTTTTCACTATACAATTCTATGTATAAATGGCCTGTGTACTGCCGAATTCTGTTATCTCTTTGCCATTCCATAGCTAAAGCAGAGTAAAAAGCTTGAGATTTAAGTGAAGACGCATGATTGTCTTCCCTGATGGTCAATATCAGTCAAAACTGCTTCAATGGTATATGGTTTAGTGGTACCATTATGGTCCACTGGAAACTTTCAATGCTAAGATATGGCATGTATTATATCAAACAACTTGGAATTACATGTCATGGTTGAATATTAACGTAAAATTAATCATAGTCGAAATAGGTTCTATGGTATGTGGTTTCATGGAACCATTAGGGATCATTGGAGCTTTCTATCCTAAGATATGACATTTAGTATATCAAACAACATGGAACGACGTGTCATGAATGAATATAACTTAAAATTAATGATAGTCGAAATTGGCTTAGACGCACCTGGTTTAGTGGAACCGTTATCGTTCATCGTAAACTTTCAATGCTACGATACAGCATGGAATATATCAAAAAAATGGAATGAGGTGCCATGAATGAATATATCGTAAAATTAACGATAGTCGAGATTGGTTGAATGGTATGTGGTTTAATGGAACCATTATGGTCCATTCGATACTTTCAGTGCTAAGATATGGTTGTAATATATCAAACAACTTGGAATGATGCGTCATGAATGAATATATCGTAAAATTAATGATAGACGAAAATGGTTT
>JAHWFO010086767.1:0-22161 GCA_023313115.1 Rhysida immarginata
GTAACGTTTTCAATCGCCGGAATTCACGAAGGGCAGCACTTGCATTGTCGCTCTTCTGATAAAACAACTTGACTAATAACGCCCGGTCAGGCAGAGTAAGCGTCATCGTCAGGCCATTCGTTCGTGAATGATGGGAAATCCTCAGCCTTGCCTTTTATTGTCATGATTGCTCAACACGGAACGCGCTTATGCAAATGTATTCATTGTTTTCTTGAAATAAGCGCCCCCTATGGCGACTTTTGGTACTATTTTATTTTTTTGCAGAAATCGAAACTGCATGTTCCACTAAGTATATGCACCAAAATGTACTGCATTTGGCCTAATAAAATTCCCGCTAGCGAGCTCTGAACACCTCACGTTATTTTTTGCCCACCCGGTACACGTCTCGGTTCGATTGTCGATTGTCGCATTGAACTCATGACACCTTCGTTGCTGACCCCCTTGATGACATGTACTACTGTGACCACTCTCCTGTCAGCGACGTGCTGGACATAGCAGTTCTTAAAGGTCTTCAAGCCCTATAATATATTTACATTAGACGACTTAACCTTTGACCACCGACCAGTCATGCTTATCTTCGAGGGCTTAAACATTGATGTAAAGATAGGGCTTCGCACAAAACAGGACTGGAAGCTCTTTAAGGATATTCTTCGAGAAAACGAAAACATCAACACAAATATCAGTGCAATCACTCGTGTTATCAAGGATGCTACTGATCGACAGCGTCCAGTACTTTCCCTGCTGATTGAAAGCGTCCCGAACACCTCGACCTCCCTTCTTAAACCAGGCGTCTCATTCTTGAAAGAAATTCCTATAGGAGACTATGGCAAAGTAAGCGACTACCCTTTTTCAAGACTAAGTACAACAGGCTTTCTCGCAAGGTCCAGGAAGAGGTTAAAGTTCTGCGAACACAAAGGTGGAGCGAAAGCTGAAGTCTTTGTCTGTCCAAGACAACTCGCTCTGGGTAATAGACCCATCCAATTGCAGCCACTGCTTACAGGCAATATCAACGTTGTCACCAGTGACGGGAAAAAAGGCTCAACTGATCGCCGATTCCCTGAAAAATCACTTTACCACGCCTAGTGAGACAAACTTGGACAGCCTCCAAAACACTCAACCAGTTAACGATGGATGTATCGCCTACCCCTGAGAAAGTCATTAGTGTCCAAGAAATCTCCGAAGCCTCATCAACATCTCTCATCAACGAGTAACCATCCTCAGCTGTTCAATAGAGTTGTATTCAGTCACAGAGCGTGGAATCATGTCCTGAATGTGGTTGATCATATTGAAACAGTCAGTTGAGAGCTTTATCATTTTCTAATACAGGTTGATTCAGTCAATTTCTGACCATTTTAGTACTGTTTTATTGACCCATTAATGTTTACAAACTTAGCATTTCAGTATGATATTTTAGGTAGTTCGGAGTTTTTATTCCCGTGGAAAAGTCTTGATGATATGCTCAATGTGGCCACCACGAACGTTTTGAACTGCTCGAAGCCGAATGGTGAAGTTGTTTATAACTCTATCCAGGATTTCTGCATCCACAAGGGTGCAGCAGTCGACGATGCTTTGTCGCAGCTGGTCTGGGGTTCTTGGTGCTGTAGTGAACACACTGTCTGTAAGGAACCCCCAGAGATAAAAATCTCATGGGTTTAGGACTCGTAGGGGGCCAAAGAAAGCCACCCCCGAATCGATCTGGAAACCTGTTTGAAATGACACGATTTCCGAATTTCTGATTGAGAATTTAATTAGTGGTGTGAGGCCTAGCCCCATCCTGTTGAAACCATTGATGTCGAAGCGGTATACGCCTCCTTCGCAGCTCGGGGATGAAGAAGGTTTCCAACATGTTAAGGTAAGCCTGTGAGGTTACGGTGCCCTCAAAAAAGAACGGACCAATGATGCCTCTTTTGGAAATCGCGCACCAACCCATAACCTTTCGTGGATGAAGAGGTGACTTAGGGATCTCATGAGGGTGCTGGGAACCCCAAAAACGAACGTTGTGTTTATTAACGTCACCTGACAGATAGAAGAAGGCCTCATCTGACACCCACAAGTTGTCCACAATGTCCTGATTGGCTTCCATTCCTGTTCCAAACTCCATCGCAAATTGTTGCCGCTTCTCTCTTCCAGTGTCTGTTAACTCCTGATAAACATGGATCTTATACGGGAACAGATGTAAATCCTTTCTCAAAATTCGCCACGTCGTGGTATACGACAGCCCTTCTTCAATGGATAGGCGGCGAACAGATTTTTTGGTAGGGGAATCGACCAACCTTGTGCGAACATTTTCGACAACTTCGGCCGTTCGAACACGAGCTTCGCTCCCGCCTTTTTTCTTGCAGCGCCGTTGCAACAATACAAACTCCAACTATTTAGAAATTCGATATGGCGCTCATATTCTTTCAATTGTTTATCCCTAATGCACGTCAGTCGCGTGAAATGGTCAGAAATTGACTGAATCACCCGGTATATTTAGATAAACGTTATCTATAATTTCTCTAAAGGAAGTTACTTCATTACAAAAACTATATGAAAAAAAAATTTCTCTTGTTATTACCTCATTAGGGAAAGTACTTTCATTTTTTCAGCAAAAACTTAAACAGCTGCACGCCCTAGAAGTTGTATTCTCTTATTTGTTTTAGAATAATTTCTTACATCTCTCCAAAGATTTTAATAGAAAAAGAAACAATAATGACTTTTATTTATTTATTTATTTATTTATTTATTTACTAGCAGAGGACCCGGCGTTGCCCGGGATAATTACACTTGTAAGTAAACAGAAGAATCTCAAGAAGTTAAATTATAACTCCAAATTGGTTAAATAGTAACTCAATCAATACTCGTACAATACAGAGCGAAGGGACTATCCATTATACGAAAAATCGGAAAAAAAGGAATTAGGTTGATATACTGGGACTTATTTAAACTCTTCTTGACTTGCCGTAGAAGCTCATATAACCTCTTGCACTATTCGAAAACTCCCGTTGTTGAGGTGTTTCCAATGCCCGTATAGCCTTTTCTGTTTTAGCTACAGAGTTTCTCTGACCAGTACTCATTCCAGATAAACAAATTTTTGCCAGTCGTCTGGACGTTTGATAGGGAGCTCAAGGGAGACACCTATGACTCCTTTGCCTCCTCAATAGACGCTGCCTTATTTATGTCTCATCGCTGCATCATCATTTTTTGCTCATTACACTGGCCAACAAAAATTAAGATTTTTCTTGTAACAAAATGAAAGTGGGTGATTTTTGGTAGTATTTTTTCTGCTGATTACGAATATAATTTTTAAATTTCTCTAGCATGCACAGCTTTCTTGTTTTACAATGAAACATTTTTAAATCATTCAGTGTTTGTGGCCTGGTAAATTTCCTTGCGGCCCCAAAATATGCATACTTTAACATTGTAGCCGCTTCTCTTCACATCCATTAATTTAACATAGAAGTCTCGATGTGCATAACTTGGAAACTTGACGTGATAGAAAAAATCTAAAAGCAGATTCGGATTCTGCCTACAAGTTATTACTAAGAACACTTTGTGTGGTCTTTGTTACAAAATGTGTGTTGACTAGTGCTATTAATAATTCTTGGAAACGAACGTTCAATCATCACATTATGAGCATCTCAGTTTCCAAATTATTTACATTCACACAGATTATAGCCAAAATGTATTTTTATGAAATGTTTGGATCTGCTACGCTACCAAATAAGCTAGGTGATAACCCGGCATGACTCGGACTCTTTTGTTTTTTTGATTAAATTTTGCAATATCTTAAAAATAAACACATGAAAACGCTTAGAATTACTACAGTAAAAATTCATAATGAAAATACGAAAAAAAGTTTTTTTAAATGCTAACAGTGGATGGACCTCTCCAAGTATGCCACTGCTAGCCTAAATAATTTCTTATTCATGTAATCTTATTTTAGATGTACACTTGATGTTGTTGCAATTTCCACTCTGCTCTCGATGTCTTGAAGCAAAACTTTGCCATTCATCATTTTGTGTAGTCTAGAGGTCGCCGATCCTTCTATTGACATTTGCTCAATTCAGTACGGAGCTAAAGGACTGCTTCCTCTGTCGTCTTTCCACTCTTTCTCAATAATCTGCTAACTCTCCATTATCTCCAGTTACTGATCATTTTTAAAGATATTCAAGAAATTGTTAAATACTAAGAATTCTCAATTCTAAGAAAAGCCTGAATAACAGGAATTCTATGCATTGTTTGAAATTGAGCCTTATCTATAAGGCATGTTCAAATGAAAGTGATTCGGGCTGTAGCGCGCGAGCACGTGAGTGCGCATACACGAGGCAAACTGGTGATTGTTTATTTGTTTATTTGTAATTTTACAAGCAACAGGCTATGACAGCCCAATAACAGCTTAAAATAATAAAAATAATACAATAATACAGTGTAAAAAAGAATAATTACAATATAAAAAGAATAAATATAGCATTATTACATATAGACAAGGAAAATAATCATAAGATAAACGTAATATTTCAAAGTCATTTTCAACATAGTGGTTATAATTTTAAAAAATTTGTATCAATAAAAATTATAAATTATCCAGTAATAAAAAGAATAAACGTAGAGATATTAATCAGCAATCTAGGTAAAGAATCTTAAGATAAGTGTTATATTTTTAACAATTGTTTGTTTATATTGATTATAACTCATAAAATTTAGATCGATTATATCAGACATGACGTTACAAGATTTAAACATTCTATAAAAAGGGAAATTGCTTATAATGTTGGGGTTTTTTTGGCAAAGGTAAATAAAATATGTCGTTGTTTCTAAAACTTAACTTAGGTACACGTAGATTAACAGAATTTAAAAATTTTGAAGAATAAATTATATTACGGTATAATTTAAAAAGGTAACAGAGATCAAGTATAATTCGTCTGTTTATTAATTTGTCACATTTAAAAAAACATTTCGGAGATTAGTATTAGACACATATCTATTATTGTTAAAAAAGTAGGATGAAAAAGTCTAAAAAGTGTACGTAAGAAATCTGACTGTACTTTTTCTAAACATAAATGCAATTTTACATGATAAGGAGACTAAATAACAGAGGCATATTTTAATGTAGATATGACTAAGGTATTAAAAACGAAAATGGAAAAGTCAGCATTATTAAAACTTAAGGAATTCCTAATGATAAAATAGGAAGCTCGATAAACCTTAGAAGTTATAAAATTGATGTGATCAACAATTGTTGACGTATCGTCTGCTTGTTCTGATAAGCACTGCTGTGGGAAGTTACGTTAGGCTTATGCTCGTATTTTGTTTGTATTACAATGGACCCTCCTATTAAATTTCCGTCCAAAACTGACCAGCGAGCGGTGATAATGTTTCTGACAGCTGAGGACATTCCACCAATTGACATTCACGCTCGGATATTGAATGTATATGGAGAAGCATGTGTCTGGAAAGCAACCGTGGTGCGTTGGGCCAAAATGTTCCATGATGATGTGGAAACTGCTGATAAACCACGTCCGGGACAAGCAAATGTGGTCATCACCGATCAATTGAAGACTGACATGGATAAGTCAATTTGTGAGGACAGGCGGATCAGCATACGGTCACTTGCGAAGGATCACAACGTCAGTATTGCTTCTGCATATGCTGTAGTGAATAGCCTGAGATATGGCAAGGTCTGCTGTCAGTGGGTACAACAAGGTGCTCACGGAAGAGCACATAGGGCTGCGTTTCGGCTGCTGTTTGGATCAACTGGAACGTTACAGTCGTGAGGGGGAAGCGTTTTTGAAGAAGATTATCGATATAAATGAGACCTGGTGCCATTATTGGGAACCCTCCGGGAAGGTATCCACATTGCAGTGAAAGCATCCATCGTCGTCACGGCCCAAAAAAGTCGCAAAGATCGGCAGGGAAGGTTATGCTTACAGGGCCGTATGCAAGGGGGGTTCGGGGGGTTCGGAAGACCCCCCCCCCCCCATTCTATCTAAAAGTTCATAATCTATTAAGTAAATTATCAAGAAGTTATCAATATAAAAAATGAATAATAGTTTGTACCGTTTTAAAATAAATATATTTAATTTTTAAACACAAAGTTTTAGCCACACAAGACATCTCAAGAAGTGAGTCAATATGTCCTTCTTTTACATAATTTTTAAAGCCAGGCATGGGAAACTATTCACTGCAGTTACATGCCTAGCGTCGACGCTATCCACTCTTTTAGGAAAAACTTTGGCCACTGCGGCGCTTCACCATTATCCCCGTGCAAGTTGCGCGTGTTACTTCAAATGTCATGGGAGGAAGAAAAGAAGATGAAGCTAGAAAAAAGAAAAAAAGCAGCCAAGTTAACCCATAATTATTTTTGTTGTAATAAATTGCATAAGGATGAGGAATTACTTGCTTAGCATCCTACTGCTACGATTGAATTGCTTGACAAAAAATGATGGCATTCACGTATAAACAAATATCACCTAAAAATTGTTTTCAAGTTCTAAATCGTTAATAAATACAGATTCAATATTTTTTTTCAAAATTATTGAAATCGATTGAGAACATTAAAAAATATTCATGTTTTATTTCTTTTACACAAAAAAACTTTTTTCTCATTCTTTTATGTTTTATTATGAAATATATATATTTTACTTGTTATCTTTAAAATTTCAAAGAGATTTGAAAAAAATTAGATTGCCAAATGATTTGTTAAACAAAAAATACCAAAAAATTAGTTTGTTTATAATTCTTACTAATCTATTTTTTAATTCGTTCATGAACTTACTGGATTCAAAATGATTAGCGCACAATTTACAGTTACTGTACAAATACTGAGGGGTTTTATTCAATAAATCCTGTAGTCTACAATTTAAAATCTACTCCTGGGAGATTTAAAAAAAAACTGATTAACAGAATAATAGAATGATGCTTCCATAATATCATACGAATTTTATACCCAATTCCGTGTATATCTCATTCTTAATTATCAACATGTTATCTCTCTTCGTCTTTAGGATTAAGGAAACGAAAACAAGATAATTCTGGTTGTTTTCCTTTATTATTAGAGCAATCCAACGCCGAGCAATGATGGGAACGTTTTACTTACCCATATTGATGAGAATACTACCTGCTACCCAACGAGAAATCAAATTTCCGGGCAATCCGGCATTTGTCAAAGCGCAAACATTTGAAGGATATACACAAATCAATGAGAAAACGTCGTCTGCTAGCCTGATGGAGATACACGACCGCTAGGGGAAAGTCGCGCATGAGCAAATCAAACTTGGCAAGTCGAAGGCGAGAGTTGGTCGACTTGTTATCATTAAGCTATGCACTTGTTACCTTTCTTCTGTCTGGAGTTAATTGGTTTTGGCCTACATGCTGATACATATTCTAATGAGTTTGCATCAAGATGGGAAAGAGAGAGCAAACAAAAAGCAACTGATTTGTTGTCTAGCCTTACAAATTTTGATTTTATTATTACTTTTCTTGTAGTTTACCAAACATAATCTCATTTACAAGGAATTACGCTAAAGCTACAAAGTAGAACAATCGAAATTTTAAGCGCTTATACTGAAATTAATGGAATGTGTAGTTCATTGGAGAATCAGTTCAAAGAAATATTTTATCATGCTTCACGATTGGCTGAGGAAATTGATGTTGATGTAACTGCATCACGCATTGCTAAAAGATAGCTCAAATGCACCTTCTGTTTCTACCGAAGATTACTATTTAAAATATTTGATGGTTCCATTTCTTGATCACATTATAGAAGAACTAACAACTCAGTTTTCACCAATAGCATTGCAGTCATTGTCTTTGTTAAAACTTGTCCCCCAAGTTTGTAATACTGACAAAAACATTACTTTCAGTCTAGAGGATGCCCAAACTTTCAGCCATTTAGTAATTGATTCTCCTGAAATTGTTTGCCAAGAGTTTTCACGTTGGAAAAAGAAATGGTCAACAGTAGAAATTGAAGAATTACCAACTTTTTTTTCATCACCCTTAGCTAAATGTGATGAAATGTTATTATCTAATTAACATTCTATATTAGAATATGTTTGTTCTCTACCAGTAACTTCATGTGAACGTGAAAGATCATTCAGCGGATTATGATGGCTCCACACTTACCGTAAATACTTTATTTAGTGGCGGACCTGAAATACCGGCCCGCCTGCATAAAGCGCCTGGGGGTCTATCAAATTTTTACAAATAAGCGCCGGACCTTCAATAACCGCCCGGGCGCTTATTTTAGTTCATTTTGAGGATTCGTCTTCTCTTGCTGCTTTCTCACGGGAATTTTTGATCTCCCAACTGCCACTGCTAAACTGGAAATTAGATACCAGCATGATTGTCTTCTAATTTCTTGCTTTTTAATTTTGGATTCAGTCAAGCAACATAGCTAATGAAAAATGAAAACTTCTCAGCTATAGCATCAATTTTAAGCTCGCAGCAGTAAAGTATTCTACAGAGGCTACAGCCAAACAGTTTAGCATTGATCCTAAACGCATTCGGGAATGTAAAACACAGCAGGATACTTCAGAAAAGATCAAGGAGAAGGGCGAGAATTTTGCATAATAGTTTCCATCACAGTTGTGCAGAATTTTATAAGCGCCGGACCTGTAATACCAGCCCGCCTGCATTAAGCGCCTGGGAGGGCGCTGAATTTTTGCAAATAATCGCCTGGGCGCTTAATACAGTATTTACGGTATCTAAGAAAGTCTACTGACTCTCGGCTCTGGCTTTAATTCTTTATGATAAGAAATTTGATCTGAATAAAATTGTTGATTTATTTGGCAATCTCCATCCTAGAAAAATGAGATTTAAATCACTTTTAAATGTCACGTGAATTCTTAGAAATTCTTTCGTTCATTTTTCCTTCTTCAAAAGAATAAAATCATCTAAGAAATTACCCATGTATCATTATTTATCTTACATAAATAAAAACCACGTATACATTATATCACATACAGTGAACGACCAATTTATTAGGATCACCTCTTACGGAAAATGGATCGGCCTCCCACTGACACACAAACAATGGAACAGGCCGTGGCAGTGTATAAAAGGGATGCATTGGATCACAAGTTGCAGTCAGCAGCAGAAGTGGACTGAATATGGGTAAATTCAAGGATTTAACCGACTTTGAACGAGGCATGATCGTCGGAGCTCGACGGACGCAGTTAAGCATTTCGCAAACCGCGAACCTCCTCGGGTTTTTGCCGTGCAACAGTGTCAAGGGTATTCCGTGAATGGCAGTTATGCCAAAAAACAACCTCCAACTAACACAACTCCGGACGAAACAAGGCCGTGGATAAACGAGCCCAACGGCGACTGGCACGAATCATCCACACCAACAGGACGGGAACAGCCCAACAAATTGCAGCGCAGTTCAATGAGGGAACATCCCAAACTATTTCGGAGCACATGGTGCGGCGCAACTTGCTCCGAGCTGGGTTTAACAACAGGCGGTCTGTACGGGTACCGTCGCTGTCACCGCAAAGTAGGAAAGTGTGCCTATAGCAGGCATCGCCACTGGACACTGGATGAGTGGATGAAAGGTCGCTGGTCCGACGAATCGCGGTTCCTACTTCATCATGTGGATGGCAGACAGCGCATCTGGCGCAGACAGCACGAGGACATGGACCCATCCTGCCAGCAGACAACCGTACAGGCGGGTGGAGGAGGAGTGCTGGTCTGGGGTGTCTTCTCTTGGGACACACTGGGTCCTCTGATATCCGTAGCTATATCCCTGAATGCGACGCACTACCTGAACATTGTTGCCGATCAGGTGCACCCGTTCATGATGACGGACAGTTTCAGCAGGATAATGCTCCCTGTCACCGTGCTCGAATGGTCTTGGACTGGTTCGAGGAACATGACGCGGATTCCACCTGCTTCAGTGGCCAGCTCGGTCGCCCGATCTCAACCCGATCGAGCATTTATGGGATGAAGTGGGATGAAGTGAGAACCATCCGACGCCTTCCCACACTACCGACCAACCTGCATCAATTACGGGACGCCGTGATATCAGCCTGGGCTGCTATTCCTTCGCAACTTTTTCAACACCTTGTTGAATCCATGCCAGCACGTATTCAGGCAGTTCTTGCCACTAAAGGAGGCGCAACACGCTATTAGCGGGGTGTCTCTAATAAGTTGGTCGTTCAGTGTATATGGCACATTATCGGCCAGTTGAAAATGCCTTATTAAAGGTGAAAATTCTTATTCAGGTCGATAATTTGCCTTAAATATGATTTGCTTTACAGTATATGTGATTATTATTTACATAAGTTGAATAAAACTATCATTAAAAATGTATGCACAAAAAGTATCATTGTTAAAATACTATTAACCACTTATAAAATGAAATAAAATAAAAGAAAATAAGAGACGGATTGCGACGGTGTAGATCGTCTGCAGGAGGAGAAGACGGGGCTGACGTAGAAGAAGCGTCAGAAAAGAGTGATGTCATCCCGAAGGAATCACCTGGGACAAAAGAGAGAGCGAGAAGGAAGGAAAGATGGACGCAACCACGACGAGCGAGAAAAGCGTCTCCGAGTCGAATAGAATTTTTACCAGACCCAAAATATAGCCCTCGACATGATAAACGAGCTGATAATCGGCAAAACAGAGCGTTAGCGTCTCAAGCAGCGTGGAGAGACGAATACTGGAGGAACGCATCGTTCGAGAATGATATTGTGAGAGCGGCCGGCGAGAGGGGAGACCGAGACGAGACGACGGATTTTGGCAGCGTATCCGAGGACGGAGAAAAGACACCGGAGCCTTTCGATTTACAAGAGCCTGGGAGAATCTTATGTGCCATTTGGAAAACTTGTTCACAGAAGCAGAAATCTTCCCGAGCGAAAGAACCCATCCTCACCGCTATCCGGAACCTACGGCGGAGAATGGAAGCCGCCCGCCGTTAAATATCGACGGGGAAAGTGCCACGCCGAACAGCTCATTTTGCGGTAGGAACTTTTCTCATATGACTTTTATCGTTAACATACGAACATTCATATTAGCGAATTTGACGATCTTTCGAGTTCAAATTCAGACTGCGGTGTATAGCGAATTCCAATCGCTGTTTTCACCAGATGCCCCTGAACTTAGAGAAAACGACGAAACCCTCGGTGTTTTTCCTTTCTCTATTTCGACTTACCTGGGGAGAGGAACGGGTGGAATTATGCCAGGGCGATCGTCTGTTTTTTCAGCATAAACGTTTCAATACATAAGGAACTTTTCAACCGATACAATTTGAAGGGGCCGCTTCGCTTCCACTGTGGAGTTCTTCGTCGGCGAGTGTAGTGACATTAAGTACGACAAATCTAAATGACATGCTACAATAATGATAGTGTACTGGCCAGGCATAATTGCTAGTTGGACATATTAATTACGTAATGCAAAGGCGAGCTTCGAATAGCTATTTATGGTATGGTGTTTATTTGTTAAAGGCTATTCCAGCGTCACTGTGCGAAAACGTCTAGCCCCAGCCAGCGTAGCGACGTAGTGTTTCGACTTGTGCTACTAGCGTCAATTCTGCAGTTGAGTTTTGGTGCTTTGAAATATGAATGGTGTGCTTAGAATCGCCGAATATTAATGAAATTGCTAAAGTGAAAATGCTTGAGTGATTAAGTGGCCGTCGAGGAGAGTGTAATATAATTAATAGTGGTTTAAAAAGCCTGTACCTGGCTTTTGTATCCAGAGCTTCATTTCACAAGCTGAATTGTGTGTGTGTGTTCAACAATCATAATTATGAGTGATTTATACATTCCATAATAATCTGTGTCCCATTTGTTACGTCATATCAGTGCCCGAGATCGATGCGGATGTGTAATTTGATATAAGTGCTCCATTATTGTCTTTCTAGTGCAACTCGACGTAAGTGTGAGTGCGCTATTTTCATTATTTGTTTGTGTTCCGCCTACTTGCAAGGGGATTGCCTTCGCATCCCGTGGGGTAGTCCTCTTGGATAGTGTTGCTTCAAGCGAATCGTCTATCTGCTACGTCCTTCAGATGCTGTGTACCTCGCTGAAGACATCGTATATTACGAATCCTCTGTACTGACGTCCCAAGCTTTTCATCGGTACAGCGTATAGTTTTTAGACGACTTATCCTGGACTTTGCGAACAGTGAAATCATTACTTACGTTCAATTTTACCAGACTGACGCACCTAGACAAGACTTCCACTGCAAATGACTTTATGAATATTACTTACCTAAGTGACTGTTGTTTCTTTGCTATAAGTTTACTGATTATTAATTTACGTCAGAAATAAGACTTATTTCTATCTTTTATCGTTTACTGTCTCTTGTCATATCCACTCTGCCAATCCACGTGACAAAGAATTTTTATGAAAGTTTGATTAGTTAATATATAAAAAGTCCACGACTATGGGAAAAAAGAACCCCCCTTTTTTATTGCTGGCTAAGCACGTGTTTCTTTGATTCCGATGGTCCTCTGCTTTTGGAGTATATTTAATTTAATTTAATTTAATTTAATTTAGAATAAAGGGTTAGAATATACATCAAAGTACAACAGAGATCCGAATGGTCCATATGGACCGACATGTTAGATCTCTGAAGACTCATAAAGATACTAAGAAACAAAAAAACGTGTTAGTACAATCTTAATGAGCAAAAAAAACAAAAACATACAGATGGATCGACTGGGCAGATGACAAACAAAAATACTACAGATAATCAGTGGCCCCAAAGTAAATCTGGATGTTTCTTCCACGCAGAGTGATTCGGCCTCCGCACAGTAACTCAATCATTCATAATAACCACTTAATAGTTAACAGGTGTGTCTAACATCCTAAAATTCAATAAACATCCTACGATACCAGAATACAAACGTCACTAAGTAAAAACATTGTGGCGCAGCGTATGCAAAGACAGTTAACTGTGCTCCAAAAACTTCATACAACAGGTTGCGTGGGAGGGAGGCTCTACCTACCCCAGTGATAGCTGATCAAAGGCAGACGACCCTCCCTTGTATATTAATACATAAAAAGCAATAAATTTTTAACCTTTTGCGAAACAACGAATACGATGTTATGGAGCGGAGTTCTTGGGGTAATTGCGCCCAATTTTTTTACCCCGATAAAGGTAATACATCGACGTCTGTAATTTAGTTTGGCAAAGGGTAAGGAAATATCATTCAGTGTGCGAGTGGAGTAGTTATGCCGTTCACGGTTATAAACAACGGTTACAGGTGAAGTTAACAACAATATGGAATTCAGACTCTTGTAGATAAAAGTACATGATTGTATAAAAAATATCTGGAAAACCGAAGGTATGCGCATGGAGGTAAAGTAAGAAGATACCGAATAAGACTTGGGAACACCAAGTAGGGTTCGAAGGAACCATTTCTGAAGTTTGAACAAGCGGTTAAGATTAGAAGAGAAGGACGATCCCCAGAAAATGACACAGTAGCAAAGGGAGGAGTGTATCCATGAATAATAAAGAAGAAGAAGAATGCACGATGGTAAGTACTGCAATCTGGAAATCATTCCTTGCTTCCGATTTAGATTCACCAATAAAGTATCAATATGCTGATCCCAGGTCAGATCGTGTGTGATAATCAACCCTAGGTATTTAAAAGAAATCACCGTTTTTATTTGTTGATTATCATAATAAACTGGTAAACTACTTGGAATATTTAATTTGTTACGCTGATAAAATAGCATCACATTCGTTTTGTGAGTATTGACGGTTAACGAATTCTCGACATTCCAGGTTTTTAAGATATCTAGCGCATCGTTAAAGGTATTCGTTAAACTCCTAATTGCAGTGCTGGACGATAACAAAGTAACGTCATCGGCATACATGAGCACCCTGAAAGAAGAAATCGAGGAAAATGCTCGAGGCAGGTCATTGATGAATAGATTGAATAACAGGGGAGAAAGAACAGACCCCTGAGGAACACCGAGATTCGTTACAACCGTCGCAGAAGACTCGCCAGAATAGGATAAATAATAACTCCGCTGCGTTAGAAAACTTGTTAACCAACGCAGGGGAGGGCCACGAATATTATAGAAATGCGATAATTTATGAATTAACAGCGGAATGGACAAGGAATCGAACGCCTTCGAAAAATCGATGAAGACGGCACCCACGAACTTGTTGGCCGCCATTTCAGAAGAAGCATATTCTACTAGTTCGTAACATGCCGTCTCTACGTTCCGTTTCGGTACAAAGCCGTGTTGGCAGGAGCTTATGAACCCAGAATCATAAATATATTGGGATAGACGAATAAAGTAGAGTTTTTCAAAGATCTTTGCAAAGATGGAAAGCGCGGTAACTGGGCGGTAATTAACAAATTGCTTAGGGTCGCCTTTTTTATAGATGGGGGTTACTCGGGCTAACTTAAGCATCTTGGGGTAAGTTCCAGACATTAGCGAGTGATTAATATCAACGAAAGAGGAAAGGCAAGCGCGTATCGCAAAGAAATGATGATATCCGATCTGAGCTCAAGTGGATCAGAGATAGTGGAAGACTTAATTTGAAAAATTACAGCACGGACTTCATTAACAGTAGTGGGGGCAGCGAAAAAACCTGATACCGGTGTAGACGAAGAACTAGCATAACTAGTATTTAAAGAGGGGGGAATCGGCGAGGAAAGCAAAAGGGTGGAAAGAAAATCCGTTAGGGTTGATGGTGTAATCTCCTTCGGGTGATTAAAAGGAGATGGTCTAGGTAACGAACCCCGGGTTAAACGTTTTAGTGCTTGCCACTTATCTCTGCTGTTTTTAAGCTGAGAAAACAATACATTGAAGTAATCGGATTTCGCTTTTTTTATTTGCTTTTTTAAGCCATTAGAAAACTTCTTAAAAATATTTAGCCTATCGGTGGAAGGATTTTTGCGAAATTTACGGTATAGCTTGTTCTTCGTTTGAACATCGATTAAAATCTGTGCAGAGACCCATGGTTGACGAATAGTCTTGTCATAGCTAGTATTGCTACACAGCGAGGCAAGTGGCAAATATCTATTGCGCCCAGATCGATAGTGGGCCAAAAAAACCTCAAAAAGCTGGTCGGTATCATCACAACCAGCGAACATAGCTTCCCAGTCGGACATCATAAGATACGAATTAAAAACGGCGATCCGGTTAGAAGTAATCACTCGCCTACGTCTGGTCTTAGGCTTGTTAGCTTTAGGAGTATTTATATCGAAGATGGTCAGAATCGGAAAATGGTCAGTTGCTAAAATATCTATTGAATTGCTAAACCGAATCTTATTCAAATTTGTAAAGCAAGCATCAATAGCTGAATAGGTTTGATGGTGGGAGGAGAAATGGGTATAAGAAAAAGAAGTAGACAACAAGCCTGCACGTGTTATAGGGTCCAGAAGTGAATTAAGAGTTGGGGTAGGTTTACAAAAATCAATATTAAAATCACCAACTAAAATCACCCCCTTTCCCATTTTTTGAACATCCATCAATAAAGAAGATAGGAAAGTGCAAAGTGATTGGAAATGGCCCATCGGAGGACGGTAGACTGCAATAAGAATAAATTTGTTGTTAATAGTAATTGTTAATATTTCGTAGTCAGCCGTTACCGTAGTATACTGAGGTATAACGTCAAAGGAAAGGAAAAATGATAGGTAAATGCAAAGGCCACCCCCACGCTTGTTATTACGATTAATGGATGTTACCTGAAAACCGGGAATTGCTGGAATCTCACTGGCATCATGACACCAAGTTTCAGTGAATACTAATATATCCGGAGTCAAAGTGATATTTTCAAGATTAACCAATATTGTTGGTAGATTGGCATTAATACTTCTTATATTCAAATACCACAGCGAGAGCTGGGTGACAGATACAGCGCCTGAAACATTGTGTATGTCAAAATACGCCTTAACGGACTCCGCTGAAACCGGCAAAGAGTACGAAGGCATACCATCGAGGATTGGAATACTTTGGGAGCAGGACATAGTCTGATCCACAAACTACAGGAAAACAATTCCTAAGTAATCAAACACAATAGGAATAATAGTATAAGTAATCACTCTCAGGAAAAATGGAGGTGAGAGTAAGGCAAGCAAATTAAAACTTAGACCCAGCATATGGACATACAAAAACATCTATGACAAAAAAATTAACAGAAAATACCAACGAAAAAGTTGTCTTAATTTCAGAGAAGATAATTAACTTCGTACTCTTCGTGGGTCAAGATCATACATTACATTGGTCAAAAAACCAATCGTTACTGAATACAAGTAATACAGGAGTCATTACATAAATACAAATAATAAAAAAATTGTAAAACTAAATTATTAGTACCTATGGCATCGCAGTTATATACTAGCTTTGGCAAAAGAATATTTGGCTTATACTATATATTTGAATTATACTGGATTCACATTTGTCTTAAATAAATTTCAAACGAGAGAAATTAGATATACGCTATACATAATACAGTAAATTGGCGACAATAAAAAGAATGAAAAAAATCCACAGCTACTTAAGTCACGGAATTGAAGTCTTCCGTCGACGAAACACGGACGGGCTTGCCGACCGAATCTTTCACGAAAATTCGACCGCCAAAACTCCAAGCCGACTTCACACCAAATCTCGCCTTCGCCGCTTTCAATAACTTGTATCTCGAGGCGGTCAAGTCCTCCAGAATCACCACTTTAGTATCTTGCAGGTATCTGCGATTCTTAATGATGAGGTCACGCAGCATCGGCGACGCCAGCTGCATGATGATGGGACGGGGCGAAGGTGACGACCGTGGACCTAGCCGATGTATAGAGAGAATGTCCGCGGGTTTAACAGAAATATCCAATTTGTCCGCCAATAGATCCGGAATTACAGTGGTAAGAATTTCCGCAGGCTTAAATTCGTATAAATGCTATCGCTTACACCTAGACACTGCAGAACTTACGTCAAGCTGTTTAAAACAAGCGTCCTGGTAAGCTCAATGATGAGGTGATCCTCCTCCAGGACAATGCTAGGTCACATTTTGCGAACTGGTGCAGGAAGCAATAACCAAAATGCTGTGGCAAGTTCTGCCGCACCCCCTTATAGCCCCGACCTCTCGCCAGTGATTTTCGTGTGTTTTGTCTTTCAATGATATGAACTATAGAAAAGACTGGATCGCGCACCCCATTGTTCTCCCGCGTAGCATTAAAACGGTTACCAGACTTACAGTCGATAAGCTGATCGTGCACAAGCTGTGGCTGTCACTGCATTGAAACGATACGAATCTCTTCCATCGCTTGTTGTTTAAGCGTGTTTAATCATTTCGGATAAATTGTATGTATATGCCATAACTCCCCAATTCATTCAAGGTATAAATTTAAATTCTCTTTTAATAAAAGCTTTATTTCATAAAGTTTGAATTACTACTTTTATCTAATGAACTGAATTCAACTGTTTTATGGTAATAGAAACGATATGTTTTATGGTAGCATGGTCGGGTGTGCTGCTTTCAAATGCATGAATCGTTCGGACAGAGGAAAAGGAAGTAATGCAGAAGACCCATCATGCCGACTCTCATTTCACAGGTAAAAAAAAGAATACATTAGAATTATTGAACATCCATGTAAACTTTTCAAGATTCAATTCATAATAAAGTTTTTTGCTAAAGCTGGGAACCTGAGTTTATACGAAAATGTTTTGGTTTGGTTTGTTTGGTATTAACGTCCTTTTCAACTGCCATGGTCATTTCAGGACGGCTTTATAGGGGCCGCAAATTTTGTCTCGCAAGGGTTCTTTAACGTGCAGCCGGCAAACGACTACACGGGACCAACGGCTTTATTTCCCTTCCGAAGGAAGTGCGTGATCTCAGGATTTTCCCCCTGAAAAAATCCTCTCATCCTCGGCCGGGGTCGAACCCGCGCCCTCGGGCATCAGAGGCGATTACGCAACCACTGAGCCACCGAGGCCGATCGAAAATGTTTTTCTTTAAAACATTTAGATTTCCATTAAATAAACCTGTGCTTCTGAAACAATGGATTCATGCTATAGGAAGAAAAAATTTTCGTCCAAATGCCAGCGCTGTCTTGTGTAGTTGCCATTTTGAATTATCAGCATTTCAGCAACCAACTGTGAAAAAAAAATGCTAAGGAAGGATGCAGTGCCAACACTCTTTTCACACAGAGAATCTCCGAAACACCGCCGGTCTCCAAAGAAGCTACCTTTTATCAGTCCTAAGGTATTAAAATACACATTAATATTGTAAAATTCAAGTTAATATTATAAAAAATGCACGTTAATATTGACTTATGTGTTCAACTGTAAGCTTAATTATATACATTGACATTATTGCATATTTAGAAAAAAGGAAGATTGCTTTAGAATCATCCGATGAAGACATGAGAGGTGAAAATGATCTAGAATCTGACGATAAAATGGATCTGTCACAACACATTGAATCGCGACCTGCATTATCTTTCTCTAATATTTCGCCGTCAAGTACAGAGCGTCGGCGAGGTAGACAATCTGCAACTCCTGATCAGTTACGGCAAAAGATTAGAGCTCTGCAACAGAAAGTTACGAGACATAATAAGAAAATGGAATCCATGGAAGATATTATAGCAGAGTTAAAAGAAAATGGTCTCGACAATGAAGATGCCCATGCTGTGAAACTTATACGATACGAAGTAGCTCAAATCTTTGTAAATGAAGTGAGTAATGCTTCTAGTAGCAAGAATGATCGCCACTACTCCGATGATATAAAAAAAATTTGCACGGATTATGTATTACTACTCGCTTAAAGCATATACTTATTTGAGAAAAACATTTACGTTACTTCATCCTAGCACAATCAGAAAATGGGCATCTTCAGTCGATTGCGAGCCTGGCTTCTTGCACGAAGTTTTTGAACAACTCAAAAGTGATGTTTCGCAAAAACCATGGCTACGAGACTGTTGTTTAATCATTGATGGAATGTGCATTAGGAAAAAAATCGTTTGGGATGTTCAAAAATTATGCTACAGAGGTTATGTAGAGTATGGGAATCTTGATTTAAGTAACCCTGAAGAAGCTTTAATGATTATGATGGTCTGTATGATAAAACGATTCAAATGCCCTCTTGCATATTGTTTGACAAACAAATTGTCTGTTGCTATTCAAACGCAAATGATTACAACCTCTATAGACAAACTACATGATATTGGCATCAACATTTGTTCAGTCACATTTGACGGAGCCTCCGCAAACGTTAGCACTGCCAGTGAATTAGGATGTGGTGTAACTGAAGATAGTGTCGAAAGACAAATTGAAAAGGGAAAGAAAAATTCCGCGACCAGGGTTCGAACCAGGCACCATGCCTATCGCTCGCACTCCTCTTACCAACTGAGCTACCGCGGATATGAACCGCTTTGCTGTTACTTTTTAAATTGGATCTTATATTTGTGAAGATAGTGTGATAAGTTCATTTCAACATGTTAATTCTAGAAACACCATTGCCCTTTTCGTTGATCCGTGCCATATGCTAAAATTGGCAAGAAATGCATTAGTAGACTTACAATTCTTCGAGAGTGCCACAGGAATAATAAAATGGGAATTTTTCAGCAGCTTACAGCATCTACAGGAGGAATAAGGTTTAAGGTTTTCAAAGTTAACTATGCATCTAGTAAAATGAAAGTTTCTTTAGCCTGCCAACTGTTCAGTTCATCTGTGGCAGACGCAATAGATTTTTTGTGCAAATCTGGACACCCTAGCTTTCAAGGTGCTGAAGCCACTGTTGAATTTGTGCGAGTAATTGATCAACTCTTTGACATACTGAACGTTCGAATGTATTTGGAAAAGGTTACAAAAGTCCCATAACTTTGTCAACAAAACACATGTGGATGAGTGTGCTAAACAAAGGTGCTTACTTAATTGAAAACAATCTTTCACGACTTTATTTTGACTTAAATAAATTTGCTTAACTATAATTGCTCATTATCTCTAGTCGTCTAAAGAGAAGGGAGAGGGACGGAAACTGAGTAATGGTAATTATTACTTTTAATAAATTCGGTGGTATAATTTTACAAATCAATACAAAAATATTCATTGATTCCAATATTTAATAAAGTCATACGCAAAATATTGAAACCCAGACAATGCCGGGTTCAATCTATTTCGGTTCGGGATGAACGCCTCGATTACTACTTGTTGAAAATGCCAATGGCGTCGAATTTGTGGGATGCATGTCACCGCTACTGAAGAAGGCGGCGCCCCCTGGAGGTTTATTGGAGCGTTGTCCAGAACTATACAATATATGAAAAAGGCACATATATGCGTCAACCACCATAAACAATTAAAGAAATGTGAAAGCTACTGAAGCAATGAAATGGGACCACTTTTAGTTCTTAACGAGGATAGTCGGAAGCTAAGAGAAAGATTAATCCTCAACTTAACGAAACTAATTGCTTTTAAGTTCACTATGCATAGCCGTTAATAAGTAATGTTTACAGTACCCTGAGACGGGGACGCTAAAGCTGAGCGCGGCTCACAGCTCGAGATCTCGGCGGGGCACGCGATCGCGAAGCGCTCTGTATCCGAATGCAAGCGGTCCGGGACGCTCGGCTGGCTCACTGCGTTGCTTGCAGAAGCTGAGTTAATGGAATCAGTCGTGGCCGTCAATCTCCTCCTCCGTTAAAGGGAGAGTCGAAATTCGGGCGTCGTTCCCTTGGCCCGTCGATTCTCTTGTGACGTGGTCCTCGGAGGCTGATACTCCGACGACGGCGTCGGCTGGGCTCGTCGTCGTGACGGAATGACGGCAGTCGTTTTTCCTTACGGAGTTTGGCTGGACAGGCTCGGGTCCGTCGTCCAGCAGGGGCGGGTCAATATTCCTGGTCGATTCCTCCGGCAGCGGCGGAATCCTTTCGTAATTCTTTCCTTCTAGATCCCGTGGCGAAAAGCACTGCTGACGTCGGGTTCGTTGACCTATCACCGGCGTCCTTCGTCGGCGAGTATAAGGTCTAGTTGAATTAACGAAAGTTCTATGCCAGGAATTATTACTAAGATCACTTGCCTGAGAAAAGTCATGGGAATCCTGTCTTTTAAAATCACGGGCCGGAGTTTTAATTTTGAAATGGATAAGCTGGTCCGAAACACTAACACTCGAGTCCTCCACTTCCTTCGCTTTTCTGAAGTCGCTCCTGTCTCTCCCTCGTTCCTTTCCTCCAGTTAAGTTCGCAGAAACCACCTTATTTCTTGTCACATAACGAGAAACTTCTCTCTGCGTATCTCCTCGGTTTTCCTTCCAATTTCTCCCATCGTCCACGTCTTTCCATTCTTCTCCTCCTTTTGCGAACCTTTCCCTTCGGTTCCAAGACTCTCTCTGTTTCCTCTTTTTCTCCGTCTCCTGCGCCTTCCCCTTTTCCACCAATCCGCGACTTGGTCTCCTCCTTCTCGCTCTCGTGCCTCTTCTACTTTTTTCACGGGGTGGCATGGAATTCGATTTCTTCTTCGTATATTTTTTTTCCTTGCTCTTACTTCTCCCTCTTTCTGACTTTCGAGTTAGATCGTCGATTTCTTGTCTTTTATTTTTATTTACCCTTCGACGATCTGACACTATCCCCGCTGCAAACATGCAACGAGAATTACTATGATCGTCCTCTTCCTTACGCCACCTACGGGATTCATGTGCCACCGGGAATACCTTGCCATTATACATTTGCATAGCCACGAGTCCGATTACCCCTTGGAGGCGTCACACAATATGTGGAGCCTTGTTTTTTTTTGGTTAAACAACCTAAGTATGGGTGGATTTGCTAATGCCTCTTTTAATTAATTAAAAATGATGCCGTTCTTTCCTCGGTCCATAGAAAGGATTTCTCTTTCATTAACAACTGGAACAGAGGCTCCGCTACCTCCGAATATCTGGGCACAAAGTGTCTGTAAAATTCACCGTGCCCAGGAAACCCCGCACTTGTCTTACCTTCCCTGGCATGGGACACTTTTTAATGGCTTCTACTAGCTTATTATCACATGATTTACCGTTTTCGGAAAATTCATAGCCTAAATATTTTACTCGCGTAACCCCAAATTTACATTTTGCAACTTTTAAATATAATCTATCCTTCATAATTCTTCTAAAAACTTTTTCTGTTAATTCTCCTAACTTTTCTAGTTTTTCCGCGTAAATAAGGATGTCATAGAAATAGGCGATGACACCCTTATCGAGCAAACCCCACAGCGTATTATTTAATGTCAGAGCGAACGTGGAGGAGGCCCCCTTTAACCCGAA
>JAHWFO010086767.1:22171-36509 GCA_023313115.1 Rhysida immarginata
GTTCAAAATGTCCCTTCGAAGAGTCACCTGAGTTTGGCCCCGTGCATTAGTTAATAGGAATTGATCCTCAAATTGTTTCCAATTTATTGCGGGCTGTTGAGTCATTAAATCCGACACCCAGTCTAACGCGTCCCCTTTCATGGCCCCCGGCAATAGTCTTACACAAATGTCTAATGCTAAGTTTTTGCATTTTACGACTACTTTAAATGTCTTTAAAAAGTTCTCCGGGTCTTCCTCTTTTTTCCCCTAAATTACCAGGAAGGGCATAATTTCCAAAGCCTTGAGATTCATAATGCCAAATTATAATTTTTTTTTATCTCACCACCACTGTCGCTGTTACTGCTTCTTGACGTATTTTCCTCCGACGAAGTCCTTAATAGCACCTCACCCTCTTTCTCCTTCAATGGTCGGTCCTGAGATGAGCCTGGTACATACGAGAAAGAAAATTCAAGTATTAGCAGAGTATGTGGAAGCACTTATGAGCAATATTATTTTTGCCGTTCATGGCGTAGCACTGCTTGCTTACCAAGCACCTCCCCCTCTCTTTCACGACTTTATTTTGACTTAAATAAATTTGCTTAACTATAATTGCTCATTATCTCTAGTCGTGTAAAGAGAAGGGAGAGGGACGGAAACTGAGTAATGGTGATTATTACTTTTAATAAATTCGATGGTATAATTTTACAAATCAATACACAAATAATCATTGATTCCAATCTTTAATAAAGTCATACTCAAAATATTGAAACTCAGACAATGCCGGGTTCAATCTATTTCGGTTTGGAATGAAGGCCTCGATTACTACTTGTTGAAAATGCCAATGGCGTCGAATTTGTGGGATGCACGTCACCGCTACTGAAGAAGGCGGCGACCCCTGGGGGTTTATTGGAGCGTTGCCCAGAACTATAAAATATATGAAAAAGGCACATATATGAGTCAACCACCATAAAAATTAAAGAAATGTGAAAGCTACTGAAGCAATGAAATGGGACCACTTTTAGTTCTTAACGAGAATAGTCGGAAGCTAAGAGAAAGATCAATCCTCTACTTAACGAAACTATTTGCTTTTAAGTTCACTATGCATAGCCGTTAATAAGTAATGTTTACAGTACCCTGAGACGGGGACGCTAAAGCTGAGCGCGGCTCACAGCTCGAGATCTCGGCGGGGCACGCGATCGCGAAGCGCTCTGTATCCGAATGCAAGCGGTCCGGGACGCTCGGCTGGCTCACTGCGTTGCTTGCAGAAGCTGAGTTAATGGAATCAGTCGTGGCCGTCAATCTCCTCCTCCGTTAAAGGGCGAGTCGAAATTCGGGCGTCGTTCCCTTGGCCCGTCGATTCTCTTGTGACGTGGTCCTGGGAGGCTGATACACCGACGACGGCGTCGGCTGGGCTCGTCGTCGTGTCGGAATGACGGCAGTCGTTTTTCCTTACGGAGTTTGGCTGGACAGGCTCGGGTCCGTCGTCCAGCAGGGGCGGGTCAATATTCCTGGTCGATTCCTCGGGCAGCGGCGGAATCCTTTCGTAATTCTTTCTTTGTAGATCCCGTGGCGAAAAGCACTGCTGACGTCGGGTTCATTGACCTATCACCGGCGTCCTTTGTCACCTTCGCAAAAACCACCTTATTTCTTGTCACATAACGAGAAACTTCTCTCTGCGTATGTCCTCGGTTTTCCTTCCAATTTCTCCCATGGTCCACGTGTTTCCATTCTTCTCCTCCTTTTGCGAACCTTTCCCTTCGGTTCCAAGACTCTGTCTCCTCTTTTTTTCCGTCTCCTGCGCCTCCCCCTTTTCCACCAATCCGCGATTTGGTCTCCTCCTTCTCGCTCTCGTGCCTCTTCTACTTTTTTCACGGGGTGGCAGGGGATTCGATTTCTTCTTCGTATATTTTTTTCCCTTGCTCTTACTTCTCCCTCTATCTGATTTTCGAGTTAGATCGTCGATTTCTTCTCTTTTATTTTTATTTTCCCTTCGACGATCTGACACACTCACTCATCGGGGTGTGTCGCTTTTGAAGCATCGCCGCCGAACATTTGTGGAAGGATTTCTATTGTGCATCAATTCGACAAAGCATTTAGCTGAAAACCTCCTAGAACGTGTCGATCATCCTCTTCGATATCTTCTAAAATACAAGATTTCTCAGGACCATCTAGAACTGTTTTTTGCTACTGTGAGAGGACGGAATGGATTTAATAATAACCCTGACAGTTTACAGCTGAAATGGACCCTGAGACAAGTACTCCTAAAAATGATATCGCAATATCTGGAAAGTGTAAAGTGTTTGATAATGAAGTACATAAAATTATGGAATTTCGCTGCAATGACTGTGTGGAAAATAAACGATGATGATGATGACATTGAAACCCAGCTTGAAATACAGGAAGAGGAACATATTCAGAAGATTTCTAGCCAATTAAATAACCTGACATATTATCAAGAAAATATTCTTTTTTTATATAACTGGCTTCATTGTCAAAAATATACAGTACTTAAGAAAATCACATGTGAGAAGTGTGTGAAACTGTTACACGACGATTCATCCGATCATTCATATTGTAAACCAGAGCCAAATGTTCAGTTTCTTACGTTTGTAAATCGTGGAGGTTTAGTTGTTCTAAGTCGTAGCTCTTTACAAGTTATAACGTTAGCTGAACGTGTCTTCAAAACGTACAGAATTCAAGACAAATTCGTGACCCATAAGAATTGTTTAAAAAAAGTTAGAATTATCAATTTTCAATCAATTATCCTCAAACTTGTTTCCAGTTAAAAATAATGACCATCAATTTGCAAATGAATTAGGTGAAGAATTACATGAAAGCCAACTCTTAAAAGCTTTTAGTCTCGAAGTATCTGACATTGAGATTTAAAACATATGGAAAAATTCTATCAATGGAATGTTCGAAAATATCTTTTCGTAATAAATTGACAAAACTTGTAACCTTTCAAAATATGTAAATAAATTATTTTTAAGATTCATACATAGTAATCTTTTCTTAATTTTTTAAAATACTTTATACTTTTTCCATTAATTTGGAATTAATAAAACTCTTTAAAATGTTATTATTGTTTTCGTAAGCATTAAGAGATAGAAAATACTTCAACTTAGTAGAAAAATCGCGGATTAGCTACTTATTTCGGCTTAGAAATACGCGAATAGTGATGCAGCGTATGCAGCCTCAGAATGTTTTGGTGCATAATTCGCTTATCGACTATTAAGTCTGGCAGCGCTTTTAATGCTACGTTGCTACCATTGACATAAGCGGAAGGTGAGTGATCCAGTCTTTTCTATAGTTCATATCACTGGGTCCTTTAGAAGGCACTGAAAGGTCGACGATTCGCCAATGATGAGGAAGTTAAGGACGCTGTTCGGGCACGGTTAAAAGACCAGCAGAAGACAGACTTTTTTTGCGGACGGCATGACGAACATAATTAGTAAGTGTGATTACTTGCGTAGTTTTCTGACGCATCCGCAAGATGTCACTGCTTGCGTTTTCGACCAGCGAGTCGCAGGTTTTTAGTACTCGCTTATAAGGAAAAAGATGAAATGTGAATAATAGTTTTAAAAATTATTTTTCAAAAACGATTTTATTTTCTTCTTACTATTTATTTACTGTTTCTTAAAGGTAAACTCCATGAAAAAATTCGATTTTATTTTATTTTGCATCTACAGCAGTAAAATTTATATCATTCAAAATTTTTCGATTTATCCTAATACTTTATTAAGAAAAACGCCTCGAATGATTGAAAATTGCCCCTCTCATCCCTTCAGGAGAATCAGCAGAGCAAGAAATGAACTAGACAAGAGGTACCTCATGAAACCAAGAGATAGAACAAGAGATGTGTAAATAAGAGATCTCTCTGCCGCCAACCACTTTCAATTCTAGCCTAGGTTCGATTCTACATAACGCAAGAGTTTGCTTGACTTTTTTCTATCAGAATGCCCTTAAATTGTTTTGTGTTTGGATGTGTAAATAAGAGATCCGATAGAAACTTTACGTTTCATATAATTCTACAATCAGAATCGATTAAAAAGGAGTGGATTACCTTTTGCCAGTCAATTGGTATCCAAATGCGAACAGCATAGTACGCTCAGTTCATTTTGCTTCTTCTATAATCCTGCCGTTTTAAATTCATTATCCGTTAAAACAAAATTCATTGAATCTATTCTAATTCTAAACAGGCTTAATTCTGGTGGTCTTCAAGAAAAGTGACGGCGACAGTCAGAAATTTGCTAAACGCCGAAGGAATTAAGTAGGCTTATCTGCTGTCATAAGGTACGTGCACGAGTAAATATAACGAGGAAATTTTTAAGATAGGAGTCATTTTAAACTTAACAAACGATATATAAATTACACAACTAACACAATATAACACGCTCATCATTTATAGATAGTGAAACAATAAAGTATACGATAGAAACTTAACACGAAACGTGAAATTCCCATTTGCAGTAAGCAAAAAAACGCTACGAAGTTGGTCGAAATCGACAGCAGCGTTGTTATTTCGCACAACAGCCGCTCGCCTGATTTTTATCATTGGTTAATACGAGAGTAATCACACTTATTAAAGTGAACCTTTAGTCACAAAATTTTTTTTATATCTTATACATCTAAGTCTAAAAACACTAGTCCGCGTGGAAGAAATTCAATATCTACCTTTATTTATTAGTAAACAGCATTTTTAGACGAATGCGCAAAGGAACACGGGAATTTCGTGACGTCAGGTATGGCCTGCGCAAAACAAGGTCAACTATAGATGAGAGCGCGCAGCTGCAACAAGAGATCCAGCTTTAAGAAATGGTTTACTGCATTGCTTATGGCCAGGGGGGTGAAACTCATAGCTTTTTCTGTCAAATTAAGATGGCGGCGTTGTGAAGACTGCTTCCTAACGTTTTCTGCTTTATACATTCTGGGATTTTAATGACAAAGCTATAAACATTAATGAATAACAAAAATAAAATATTTAGGATGGATTTTGATAAAAATAAATTAAATAAATAAAAAAATAACTTAAAATTTAAATAAAATAATAAATAAAATACCAATAGATTAATTAAATGATAAACAAATAAAATAAATTCCCTCACACTTTTTAAACTTCGGTAAGGATCCGGCTCTTCACAAAAAGCAATTCAGCAACACTTTGACTATTAAAACACTCCCATACCATAAGGTTTTAAGGTTTGTAGGCAGAGAATATCTTTTATACATGTATCTCTCAACAGACGATTTCATTTGTTGAAAAGAAGAAAAACATGGGCTCATCACTGAAGATGACCGATGGCATATTTTTTCTTCTGAGTACAACGCAATCTTGAATATTCATTGCATTTAAATACCTGTGTGAAATCTGTTTATTTAGGAATGTTGATAATATCGCACGAATTGTAGATTCAGTGATCATAGTGACAGATATATACAATTCTTTTTGTTGACGATTTGGGACTCTTTAAACTGTGGCAAATTCTCTGTTTCTCTGTTAAACGTCGAGTTTTTACGGAAGAACATTTGCTTCCATTTCTGGAAATAATGAAGTCCCAAAAGTGAGATTTTTCTTTGTATATCCCTTTGGTTATTGGATGAATAAAATTTAAATTTCAAAAATTTAACAACTTTTTAAATATAATCTACAACAGTTAATTTTCTACTTAAACTTAATATTCGTTTGTCCTCCTAATATTACAAAAAATAAAAAATTATAAAAAAACAACTTTTTTACATTTTACCCCTTCCCTTCATCCATTCTTGTTTATACCTTTAAAAAAATGTATTCATTTTTGCTTTAAAAAGTGCAATAAGAAGTAAAAATAATTTTTTTGGTGCCTCACGTTAAAATAAGAATTCATAGACTTAAAAAAAAGACAAAGGTATAGCATGACGCAATTTTTTTTATTTTAAAATTTAAAATTTAAATGAAACGCGTGCTCTATTTAAGGACACTGAACGTTGGAAATGCCATATTAAAGGACAATGTCGTCTGCTACTCTTCTTGCGAGTCGAAGCGCCGCCCTGGCGAGCACTTGATACCAAGTCCCTTGATTTATCCATGACGCACTATATTATAGAAGGCCTGTCCATTCGGTGATAAGAAGTGGAGGCAAATAGGTTTCTCTTTTTTGCCACATTAGCGCTGAAACTCGGCCCTAGCCTAAGCTTCGATTTCGTTTAACCAAACCTATCGCACGCGTTTTTGTTTTGTTAACGACAATGTGTGCGTTCGGAGAACAGCCACTGGTGAATTTCTCGAGAATCAGAAAAATCTCCAGGAAACACGAGAAGAGTCGAGAATTCACGTACGTCTCGAACGCCTCAGTGAATTCTCGGTGAATCGACCAGTAATCCAATATGGAGAATGTGAGTTCGCTGATCGCTTCTTTTGGAATATTATTTTCTCAAAATCATATGAAATGTCAGTTAAATGAGCAAATGTGAGACACCCACAGTGAGGAAGAGGAAGAAGAAAATACTCTGCTATGTTTTGGAGTGCAAAGGAAATACTTACATTGAAAATTAGTTTCAAATTAATAATGAGAAATAAAATAAAATGAAACAAAAAAGGTGGAATAATGAAACACTGATCGTGCGAAACTAAAATGGAAATTTTTTTAGCAAAATGAAGGTAAATTATGAGTGTATCTTCTTCAGAAAAAAAGCCTATATTAATTTCTTTTATCTAAATAAAGTATACGGGTGAATACAAAGTCTGAACCCCCCTTTTATTTTTTGAACCGAAGAAGATATGTCAATTTTAATGAATCCAATGAATAGGAAGTTGTGGGTGGCCTATCCCATGGTGCACTTTTCATCATCCCAAATATGCAAATTAGGACACATTCAAAATTTATCTCAAAAACCGTAAGGGATAGAGAAAAAAACCCAATTATAAACTTGTTCAGCATAAAAAAACAAACAAAACAAAAAAAATCATCCAAATCGGACCAACCAATCACCCACAATCACGTGGTGAACTGTTTGTAGCTTACAGACAGTCACACTGCACAAACAAGTTACTTCAAACAGATTTTAAAAAAAGTTAATCAACAAAATGCTCGATGTGACGACCGTGGGCACCATAACACAATTGGGCACGGAACCTAACTGACGCCAAAACATCGGCAAGCATGGCTGGTGTCACGCTTCCTGGATTCGTTGAACCAGATCCTCCAGTGAGGCGGGCTGCGTAGCATAAACCTCCTCCTTCAGGTATCCACAAGAAAAAGTCAAGTGACGTAAAATCAGGGGAGCGGGGTGGCCAACGAACTGGTCCTCCTCGGCCAATCCATTGTTGTCCAAACATCTCACTTAGACGCTCGCGAACGACCAACCCGTAATGTGGAGGAGCTCCATGTTGAAACCACGTGCGCTGATACGAGGCCAATGGCAAATTGTTAATGAAGTCTGTGACTACCACGTTGAGAATTTCAACCCGGTAGCGTTCTGCAGTCAGTGTTCCATCGCAAGAATACGGTCCAACCACAGTGTCATTGTACAGTCCACACAACACATTGATTCTCCAGTTCACTTGATGAGTTGCTTCTCGCAGACATCGTGGGTTTTCGTCTGCCCGATGATGATGGTTGTGTCCATCCCTGGTGAACTGGGCTTCATCTGTCCACAACACCTCATGAATGGTTGTATCCAGACAGGTAAGTAACCAGTTGCAGAAGGCGGCCCTAGCAACATAATCCAATGGCAGTAACTCCTGATGACAATGAATATGGTATGGGTTAAAATGATGTGCGTGTAGAATGAACAGTTCTCTGATGGCACCCAACATCTGCAGCAGTTGTTCTGTTGCCTGCAGCAACTGCAGCCAGAACTAGTGTTGTTGTATCCTCGTCGCCTTGTGCCCTTGGTCGTCCTCGTTCTGCATTAAAATTCCCTGTAGCCTCGAATCTTTGAATAATGTGACGCATTGTTTGACGAGATGGATGGCGTTCGTTAGGGTATCTCTCTCGATACAATCTAACTGCAGCATGTAGGTTTCTCCTTGCCTCTTCGAAGCAGAAGATCATGTTGACCATTTCCGGAACAGTGTAGCTTGCCATCCTGGAATTGTTCTGTCTTGTGTGTGCTGAAATATGCCTTTTATTTGTTTTTCCGCATGAAAATGAATGTGAGTATGGTAATTTATGTTAACTTTTTGATTTGCATGCTTTACATGGTGGAAATATCAATATTCCGTTTTCCTTGTGCAGTGTGACTGTTTGAATTCTTGGGGCGTTACATTCCACCCCTCCTCACGAAAAAATTATTTCAATAAATAATTGTTCCTCCCCCCTTTTTTTTTATTTTATCCTGATATTACAAAAATAAAATATAATTAAGTATAACTATTATCTACTATTAAACTTTCTAGCCATTTTCGGGAATAAATTTCTTCAACGACTAGCGCTCACCTTCCATATCCGACAATCCGTCGGCGTATCTAGTTTAATAGCCCCATATGTATTAAAATCATATATTCGGCAAACACGAAAAGGCCCCATAAATAAGAGTTTCAATGCTCGATCGGAAGGTTTTATGTAAACAATGTCACTTTTAACTGAGACCTTATCACCAATACGCCATCTCCTTTTCTGCCTTTATTTTCTTCGATATAAAACCTCGCGTTTTTTTTACTCGCGATTCGTATGCCATATTCTCTAAATATTTATGTTTAGCTTCAGAGATCCTTTTTCTATCAAAAGGATCTCTTTTTAATAATAATTCAAAGGGTATAACTCCTGTTTCTTCATGGGGTGTATTTCTCATGGTATTAATACACCGATCTAAGTGATTTTCCCATGAGGCTTCTTTATCTTCTAACACGCACATGCGCAATTTTTCTTTTAATGTACATGTACGTATGTATCTTTCGGTGGGATTAGTCCTTGGACAATATGGTACAGTGTATTGTACTTCAATTCAGAGTTTACAAAAAAAATCTTTAATTTGTAATCCGGTAAAATAGGATGCGTTATCACAAATAATACGCTCTGGCGCGCCCCATTTATTTATATTGGTTTTTAAAAGGTATATTATTTTTTCCTGAGATATTTTTTTGCACGTTAGATTATCTACCCATCCTGAAAAGGTGTCAACAAGTAGAACTATATATCTATTACCGTGGTAAGATTTGGGTATTGGCCCCATCACGTCGAGTGACCAACTTTGATGTGTTTTCCTTATATCTCTTCTCAATCCCAGTTCCAATTTTTCTTGTGTAGATGGTTTGCATTTTTGACAAACCTGACATTGTCTTGAAAATCTACAAATATCGTCACGCATCCGTGGCCAGTAGTAAATGCGCCTTAAAATCTTCCACAATTTCTTGCCGCCGGGATGTACTAATTTTTCTTTGTGCCAAATATTAATCAAATCAAACCTATACTGCCACGGCTTAATAGTCGTTTAGGTACCTTTTCTAGTTTAAATATACAATCCTCATATACTGTCCAATTTTTGGGATCTTCCTGAGCTATTTTTCTCATTTTTTGGCACCAGCTATCCTCTTTTTGTCTCTTCCCCTACTCCCGTGCCTGCATTTCTGTCTGCACCAATAGGCTTCTAGATAAAGCGTCCGGTATTTTATTTAACCGCCATTCACGGTGTTTAATACTAAAATCAAAACCTTGGAGCTTTACCGCCCACCTTGTGATCCTTCCGTGATTATCTTTAAAATTGTTTATCCATACAAGTATACCTTATCCGTGATTATCCATTGGGCATCACAGTATAAAGTGAAATGTGTGCCTTCTATATAAGGCCTGAAATGGTTAATTGCAAAGAGTACCGCCAACCCCTCCCATTCTATAGCCGAATATCTGGTTTCTATTTCGGTTAGAGCGCGGCTACAATACGCTATCACCTTTCTTTCTCCATTCAATTCCTGTATTAATACTCCTCCCACCGCGGTTTGCTTGCATCTGTATGAATTTTAAACGGTTGACAAAAATCTGATTGCGAAAGAATGGGTGGATGCGTTAATGTATGTTTTATTTTTTGAAATGCATTTTCACAGTCTTCACTCCAATTCCACCTTACACCTTTATGAGTTAATTTCCTTAAAGGAAAGTTTATTTTACTTAACTCTGGCACAAATGATCGAAAAAATTGTGTCATCCCGATGAATCTTTTAATTTCGCTAACTTTCCGCGGTCTTTTAAAATTGATCATTGATTCCACTGTCTTTTTTGAGGGCGTGATACCTTCGACATTTACCCTAAAACGTAAGAATTCGACTTCCGTGTGGAAAAACTTTGACTTATCAAAATTTACGATAAGATTGTGGTTCAATAACCTTTCTAACACCTGTTTTAAAATATGAGAAGCCATATCTGGAGTTCCCACTATAATATCATCCATATAATGGAAACTCCAGGGCTCGATAGAAGGATCTAATACTTGATCATTTATGGATTTAATACTTGTGATCCATTGCGTATTCCAAAAGGAAGTACTTGAAAAGCGTAGGTTCCTAAACCCGGCACTGCAAATGCAGTCTTTTCACAAGAGTCCTCATCAAGGCGAACCTGCCAATAAGCCGATTTTAAATCCAGAATGGTAAATATTTTTGCATTGGACAATTTATGTAAAATTTGCTCCATGGGAAACGGGTAATATGCCATGGGTTTTGTAATCGCATTCAATTTTCTGGCATCTAGAACAAAACGAAATTCTCCTTTACTTTTTTTCTCGAGCAAAAAATACGGCAGCGACCACGAACTTTCGACCCGATGCACCACCCCTTGCCTTTCCATATCTAATACCAACCCTCTTAATATTTGTAACCGTCGCGGAGACATTGGATAAGGCCTCACTTTAATAGGAGAATTTTTCCCAGTATCTATGCAATGCTTATAATGCGGATATTTTCCTGTGACTTTTGTCATCTTTTCCTGCATTTCTCTAACTAGTTTCTCAGTTTCAGCTTTAATTTCTTCATCCAATTTTAGCCCTCCTTTTATTTCTCAAGGTCCCAAGGGTACGTTCAAAACTACCTTAGCCTGTAAATGACCCAGAATATCTAAACCCAAAATACCCTTGCAAGGCAAATCTTCCATTACCCATAGTCTTACCTTGAACGGACAACATTCGATCCCCTGTACTTTCCGGACTTCAGCTCTAAAATACTTGGTAACCGTTTTCTCCTGACCATTTGCCACTCGAATCTGTTTACTACCAGTCTCAAATTCAACTACGCGTTGTAAGGCAGCGGCACCTTCTAGGTTCAACAAAGAAACGCTGGACCCAGTATCTATTACAAATTCCAGCGCAATCCCTTCTATCTCTATCATCAATAGCCCCAATCCGTTTACAGTAAATCTTTTAGTGATTTCTCGTTTATTTATAAAAAGCGATTCCCACTGTGCCTCTGTATCTCGGTCTGATACATTTATCGACGAAAGTCCTTCCTCCTTTTTTTTCTGTAACCCCTTCCCCACCCAAGAGCATGGTTTAGCCTCTTGCTCACGTTCTTGCTCCTCTCTCCTGATTACCCTCGACAAGAGCTGATGTTCTTCCGTCATAATTGAATGTGCAATAGAGGTCTTTAAGTAGGTAGCCATATTTTCGCAAGCTAACTGAGTAAGTTCCTTTTCAGGCAAAGGAGCTGCCAATGTGTGATTCAGGGATTTCAGATCCGAGTAAAATTCCAGAAATGCTTCACTTTTACCCTGTGTCCTACCATATAATAATTTTCGTCTCATAATATCAGTCTTTTTCTTCCCAAACTTTTGGATCAATAAAACGCGGGCTGCCTCCCAATCTTTAGTCGGAGTAAGAAATTCCCAAACCCATTTTGCTAAGTGGTCAATCACCAAATTAGGAAAAATCCTTTTAAGGAGATGCAGAGGTACCTCCCGCACGTGCGCTTGATTCTCAAAATCCAATAGATATTCTTCGATATCCATATATCCATCATACTTAGTTAAGGAGAAACGTCTAACGAACCTCTCTAAATCATCCGTTTTCTCATGCAAAAGCTCTTGGGCTATATGGTGCTGAACTATGAGGTTTTGATTTACATTCTCCCATAGCAACTGATTCGACGATAAAGTAAACCTACCCAGACTATTTATACAAAATTCATCCACATTCATGTCTCGCCAAACAATTACATAAGGAGTGGGTTCTAGCTCATGAATTTCTCTTAAATAAGTCTCAATGGCTCTAGGCAAAGTTACCCCGGCCGGAATTACCCGGAGGCCAGTTCGGTTTTTTATTTCATTTAACATCAGATTCTGCAATAAATTGGCAGGGCATCGACGCTGAAACAACACCGCAACCAAAGTATTCGATTCATTCGGATCCATAGGAGCCTAATAAAAGAAAAACACCAGAAAGAGAGAAAAGGTAACAAAATTAACAAATAATGATATCAAATTAGATGACAAACATCACCCAAAATACTTCAAACAAGAGCCAAACGTATAACTTGATAATAATTAGTGCTATAAACCTAAATCAGAACTAATAAAGCAAGACTTACTCAGTGAAGGGTCTCGTAAACGTAAAAAAAACTTGTAACGCTCCCCCCTTTAGATAACTATTTAACAGGCTGGGACGTAGCAAAACAAAATATTACTTAAAACTAAGCGTGAAAGTTTTATTAATTAAATCCCCACTTAAATGCTTTCTTTAATAAAAGATGGAAAACTCTATGCCCCCCCAAAAATGAATACTAAACTCTATAATAAAACAACAAGAATAAATAGCACAGAAAATACGTTTAGCTCTTGTCTGGCGAAGATAGATTTATTCACAAATAAAAATCAATCAGGACAAATATTACAATAAACGAGCTGCCGAAATCAATAAGATAAATATACAAGGCAAACAAATATCTCTTCTACATTCTCTCTTGCATTCACAATATGAAGCAGTTCGCTGGCCCGATTTCTAAATGGTACAAGTCAAAGCGACGATTTACCACACTACAGCTTTAGTCTCAGGAACCTACAGCCGACAAGAGTAAAGTAAAAAAAAATGACAAGCACAAGAGGTATCAAAGAAAAAAGGACATAATAATCAGATATGAAGGCAATATACTAACTTCAAGAGAGACTTACGGAATTGACTCAGATAAAATTAAACGAACTTACTTTAACTCTAGAACGGCTAATCATCCTTTACCGTTAATGTAACTCATCAGTTACTCAAACAGCCCATTGTTACAGGCCAGCTAATCCAAATCAAACATCTAAACTTAACCAAGAATCAGAAGATATTCTCCGAGCTCAAATCCGACAGGCCACTCCTAAGTCAGCTTCGACGCTGCGTACTGTGCATAAAGCTCGTTCCTAATGCCAGCAAAAAAAAATAACTGCACTAGTATGAATAGCATTTCAAATAAAATAATAAAACACTTGTAGAAAAAAATCATGCACAAATAATGAACTACCATATTCAAATTTAAATCTAACATCCGAAAATAAATAAACCATTGTCTATATTCATTAACCACGGATTTTCTTCTTGAAGTAAAGCGGAATCATCCATCAGTCCTATCACGGAGAGTCGACAGTCAAAACTCACGAGCCGACTTCTATTGTGGAAGCATGTGCTGGTTCCAGAATCTTCTATTTGAGGTTATAATCGAACGCTACACAGGAAGGCGTCATGTAGACCTTTTGTATGGGAGGTCTACTATAACCTGTTTGGATAAGAAAAAGTTATATAATAATTAAAATGAAGCAACTCCAAAATCACTGGTCATAGTCTTCGACGAGTCTTCGAGTCTTTATTCAACATAAGCAAACTATATCCTTTGTGGTTGCTAATAATGGTCCATATTCCATATGATCAATCAGTCATCAGGGGCAGAGCTCTCTGCGGAGCAGGTCGGAGGCGATCCTTTCATCTTCACCGAGCTGGTTGAAGTAACTGACTTTTTCTGGCTCTCCTTCCTCACCAACTCAGTTTGGAAAACAATACCTTTTACCTCACGCAGAGCGTGCCACGACTCACGCTCAATCTAGCAGGGCTTTCAACAAAGTAATTGACTAAATCAGTTACGGTAGAAACATTGTTAACAAAAAAATTAAAATCAGATAATAAAATAAATGCACGTGGTTCGTGAACGGCTTCGAAAAAATGAAAATAAAAATGATAATTAACTAAAATAACCAAATAAGGCTTAAATACAAAAATACAGATAACAAAAAACTCAAACACATATAGATCAAAACTAAAATAAATACATCAAAATAACTTATCAGATGGAAAAAAAACTGCGACTTAAAATAAAATATAAAAATTACAAATAAACAAAATGAAAAAAATTCCGTGAGAAAAATTAATAAAGAACAAGAGTTTAAAGTATCTATAATTTGATTTCTCTCCTTCTAGTGAAATTCCG
>JAHWFO010086770.1:0-15409 GCA_023313115.1 Rhysida immarginata
AATTTGAAAAATGTCAATAAAATGCTATCAAGAAAGATTTTTATTTTGCCTGTGGTAGTCACGGAAAATAACGTGATCAACCAGGAAAAGTCAGGGAATTTTACGAAATTGTTTTGCTAGACACCCTGCATACAGCTATTCGATCTTGTTTCATTTGCAAAAGTAACAGATTATTTTTTGGTTACTTATTATTTTGTCTAGTTATTAGAAAAAATAAATTTGCTCCTTTTTGTTGATAGTTTGAAGGATGTCCAAGATGTACGTTTGCAGTTTAACATTTTCAAACGTACAAGCTAAATGGAAGAAAATTTGCAACGGCAGTGGAAAGGACAAAGAGTGCAGTTGAGTTCTCCTCATGTTCTTCTGATATAACAACTTTAGTCTTTACCTATGAGGTACCTTAAATGATGTCAAACAAAAGCGGCTGCATTGGCGGCTCTTCGGGAAATTTAAACTCTATGTGCAGCAATCTCACTGGACACTTTGGGCAATGTTTCTCAAACAGCAATTTGCCGTTTTAATAAGTGTCTAGAAGCTAATGGCAACAACTTTGAGCACCTCTTATAATTGTAGAGATCAACTTGTATTTACCTAGGGCTGTCTGAAGTTTAGTATTAAAAAGTTTATACAAGTTTTTCTTTTGCTCAAATGTGGTTATTGTTTTTTGCTGGACTCTATATAATAGTTTAAATTAGAAACGTCTAATTTGGAAACATTAATTTTTAAATAGGAAGAAGTACACAAATGAAGTAGTTTTGTATTAAGTTTTAAGCATTGAGTAATTATTAACTTACTAGCTGTTACCCGCGGCTTCGCCCGCCCGCGCCATCTGTTGAGGGGAATTACAAAGAAAACCCCAGAAAGTGGGAAAGGGGGGGATCGTAGGGGGCTGATTTTTGGTGAGAGAGCAGGTCCTTTATTGATAAGCCTGCCCTGAAAAGTTCAAGTCGCTAGCTCAAACCGTCTAGGAGGAGATAGAATTACAGATAAATAAATACACGCAAGAGTTTTAGTATATAGATGCTTTATTTTAAATGTCTACACAAGATGATTATTCATAATTGTTATTGTCCAATATAAAAAAATGATAAAGATTACTTACAAAACTTTTAAGAAAATGTCTTTCATCAGAATATTCTATCGTTACGTTATTTTAAATTACAATTAAAATTTATTTTTCCAATTATAAAAACAAATTACAGGGTGGGGCATGGAACTTTCTTTTTTGAAAATGAAATAAAAAATTGTACACGTTTCAAAACTTCATTATTTTTGTTATTCTTCATTCACACAACACAGGAGATTTTATTTTACAAGTTTTAATAAGAATAACTTTTAAATGTCGGCCTCCAATATCAATATACTGATTCAGTCGAATTCAGAAGTTTCGGTCCACTCTTTCAAACATGGCAGCCAGTATCTTGGCAATTTCTGCTCGGATGTTGTTCTGTAGGTCCTCTTGGGTCCGTGGATGGTCAGTATAAACCAGGAATTTGGGATAACTTCAAAGGAAATAATCACAGGGGGCTAAATCAGGCGAACTCGCAGGTCAGTTTACGTTACCTCTCATGGAGATCAAGCCCCCATGGAAGATTTGTCTCAAAAAATCCATTGAAATCCTAGTGGTGTGAGCTGTTGCCCCATTTTGACGTAGAGAACGTCCAGACATGCCAAGGGCAACTGTAAGTCTACGCGCAGAACACTTGGGAGACCGAAGAATAGACAAACGAACTTGTTCGGCATTCTCAGGTGTTGTGACGGTCCTTGAAGATCCTTTCTTTTTTTGGACACATTCCCCGTTTTTCTGAAGCCTTCCACTCACAAAAATCTATTTTTGATCAGGGACACGTCCACGCAGGGGAATTTCAAAGTATCGACGATTGGCACGTTGCACAGCAATGATGTAATGGCCGTTAAAAAATACGCCTCCACAGCAAAAGCACGCTGCTCTCTCGACCGAAGCATGTTGGGAACTGAAACAAGTGACGATACAAACTCCCATCCGGGCCATTCCATTGTGCCCTTCCCACCCCTCTGTGATGCTCACTAACTTAATCAAATACGGAAGTTCCCATGCCCCACCTTGTATATATCAATCATAAATAATAATACACTCTGATATTTTCTTTTGAAGTGAATATCTCATAATGAAATAAGTCCTTTTCTTCTTCGATCTTGACGTTATAATGTGAAAAAAGTTCATCCAATCATGAGCGACAAACTTCTCCAACTCGATCCATACACATGCACTGTAATTTAACGATAAAATGATCTCAAGAAAATATGAAACTCATTATGGTAAGAAACAATGAAACTCAAACAAACATTCGTTTTCAGCACCATTGTTACCGCCCTTTTCAGACATGACGAAAAACCACATATAAAAACTAAATACGTGATGAAATAATGAGCTAATCCTTTCCCAGATCATAAGACGCTTTAGTTAAACTCCTGTTATTTACTTTAAGAGTAGGTCCCTTTTATTATCCGTGTTTGAACTGTATTCATCATATATCTTCAAATCCTTTCGCTCACTCTAGATACCTTTTTGTTACGCCCTGTAGAGTGTCCATAAACTTTGCTGCCCTTACTTTACTCTGCTATATTTCTTTTTTATAAAAAGCATTGAAAAAGTAAACATTTCTTAAAGTCATGAATATTGCAAATATTCGATGTCCTCCCCACTCTTAAACTCGAACAACATCTGCATGGTATTCACACTCATCGCACATTCTCCCCAGCATGTCAATCATTAGAGTTCTCACTACTGCTGCGATTCGAGTTTTTCAGTCGTCCGTATTTCCAGCAGTGGTGGGTTAAATACGGTGTCTTTCGCATATCTCAATAGGATAAATAATACATGACGTTATGTTTGAGAACCGGGGAGTAGGGCGGTGAGATAGAGGTTCCCATAACGACCTATCTAATGTTGGGGGAGTTTAGTGTAGATTAGGGCGAAGGTCCCCTTTGCATTCATTTGAAGCTACAAAACCTCTCCTTTATGAATATTAAAATAGTGACACTGCGCTCAACTTTTCTCAGAGAATAGCATACTAAACCGAGGACAATCTTTGTGTGAATATCCTAAATTTTTATATTTATTGTAAAAGATTTTAACATTGAGAAACTTAAAGAGAAGATAATAATTAAACTGAAGAAACTCTTCAAATATACCCTTACAAAGTAGAAGAGGGAAGGAAAAATTCCACTACCTGGACCCGCTAGCACCGCTCTTACCAGTTGAGCTACCGCGGACTGTGAACCGCACTGCTGTTACAATACATCCGTATGGACTTTCATCAAGCCACAAATCATTTCAATCGGCAAAGCAGGTCCCCGATTCGCCTATCAGGAATCCTCCCTCCCTTTTCTACTTCATAATTGAGAAACTTGAATTGTTCATTGGGTTTGCTTTCGCTCATATGTTATTTCTTCTGTTTCTTATTTTCAGTCTCTGATCAATTTCCATCCACCAGAAAGAAGGCGTTTGTCAATCAGTCATCCAGGAAAATTTATTCCGGTAGGTCTAAAATTCAGTTGATTTCTGTGTAAATTTGTATTGGTATTAAATAACCATTGTTATCAGTGTCGTCTTCTGCAATGAGTTCTATGTAATCAGGATCCGTATCTGCTGCTATATCATCGTAATCGGTGTTGCTATTTTCTGGTGTTATGTACCTGTTCAGAAATATTTTAAGAATTGTTTGAATAAATTGCTTGTTATTTATTGAATAACGAGAAGTTTATTAATTTTAAGCTATTCAAGTAAAACGTCATGTAATTATTTTGCTAATCAAAATGGGAAAAACTCATCAGGTTTAGATACATTTCACAAGTTTGAGCACAGTTCTCAAAAGGTTAAGGGAATTGTTAAGTACTCCCATAATGGATACTATAACTGCTAATGGTAGGTCCCAATTTATCCACGGTGGGTTTAATCCCTTAATGTTAATTAGTGATGGATCTAATTTTAGTATAACCCTGTATTATACACTCAAAAGCCAAAAGTCATGGGCTGGCTGCTCAGAACCCCTCCCTGGCCCGACGAATAGCTGTAACTCGACGTGGTATCGACTCCACAAAAGGCTGGAAGACCTCTTGCGAGATTTTCAGTCATGCCTTATGGATTGCTACCCACGATCCCTAGTATTAAGTGATGGATTTTGGGTGCCTATGGATATCTCCAACACTTCCCATAAATGTTCAAAGCGGTTCATATGTTTGGGAATCGAGCTAGCTACACCATTCCTGACATTGTTGGGATTCCTGAATGCTCCTTACATTAGTTCTGCACAACTTTGGCTCGATGCCATGGAGCAGTATCTTATTGGAAGACCTCATCATTGTGGGGGTACAAGTCCATAGATGACCATTAACCAGTTCAACGTAGCGGGATGCAGACCATGTGATGCAAAACTACCACATATCAATACCGAACCACCATTAGTCTTACGGTACCTTGTAGACAAGTTGGTTCCATGACTCCATGGGGTCTGCGCCACACACCATCAGCCCGAAGTTATGGGTACTGTGATTCGTCAGAACCATACAAATATTTCCTGTATTTCAAGGTCCATGTAGCAAGTTAGAGAACGCATGTAATGCCCTGTGTCCGATGTTGTTACGCTAGCTCTGGTCGGTATTGGTCTGTGTAAGCACCTACATTGAGTATGGCAGTGATTTCGTGTGTTCTTTGACTTCCGGATAATTCTTTATCGGGAGCAGTGGTAGTCGACATTGCCTTGCCCATGGTGAATGGTAATGCCTTCCCGAAGGTATTCTTTATACACAAAGGTACCGTGGAACACGAATTGTTAAATTCCTGAACAACCTCGGAAAGGACATGCCCTATACGTCGAACACACTGTCACGCCAAGGTCGAACTCGGATAGTTCTCGTCATCTTGCCATGATTACAGTGACAGGGTTACAAGTAGTGTGTACATAGGCGCCACCATTACATGTTGTTTTGGATTTGTCTATGTCGTCCTGTTTAATTAATAGCAGTGTTCAATTTGCAAATTGCTGTTCCATGACTTTTGGCCATTGAGCACACTCTACTAACGTTTCAGTGATATGTTTGATATTTTCATTTAAGATTGTGATGCTCGCCCAGGTATCATACTTTTAATCTGTATTTTATCCATACGCATGAGGAATTATTGACAAAGAATTTACTTACTCTTCGTTTGTTGGGATTCTGTAGGAATGAAGACGTCTGGAATGAATGATTTGATTGTCTAATGAATTCAAAGGGACGTTTGTTTCTTGTGAAGAACGGTCGCAAATTGTACTTGATCTTGCCACGCTTGCTAGGGAAGGAGATTTCCTTCTATAAAGTACATCACGTTGAATATACATTGATAGCTAACTTTAAAGGTCAACACATTTCCAATTTTAAGTTTTGATCAATTACTGATGTATTTCTCACCTGCATAAAAGGAAGATGGTCATAGTTAAGCCAACGCAACAACATCCGAGGATTGCTACTGCACTGATATAGCCAGACGAATCTATAACACAGGGTGTTAAGAAGTTAGAAAGAATGGGTATTTCAAAATGAATGGTGCAAAGAAGTAAACATAGTAACGAATGCTCTAATGAATTTATTTTTCACTCCAGAAAAAATATGAAAGTTTAACTCTCCAAGTTTTATTTTGTAACATTGAAAAGTCTGCCATTTCCAACATATTCACTACAGGTACAGTTAACAAAATGGCGGCGTCAGCGAAAGAATATCAGTTGGTGTACTAGAAGACGCAAAAACTTCATCGATAACTGTTGTTCAGAGACATTTTTGGATCGGCTTTGCGAAAGAAACCCTCACCGTCGCAATGTCACAAAGTGTGTATAAGAGTTTGAAGAGACGGGCGCTTATGCAAAGGAAGAAGTATAATACGGCCATCCGCTGACAACTAAATGATGGTAAACATCCGCGCGACTTCACTCACGAAGCCCCAGTAAATTAACATATCGTGCAATTATCTAATTTATCGTTATCTACCATCACTTTATAGTGAATTTCCATCAGCTTTGTGATGGTTTAGAAAGGAGGAAGTTCAGCGAGGTAGATGACTGCCGTGCCATTGGGCTTCCGCTTTGATTACTTTGCAGTCATTGGTCTCGGTGACTCAGTGGTTGCGTGATCGCTTATGGTGCACTGGGACGCAGGTTTGACCCCGGCCGAGGACGACGAGGATTTTTTCTTCGGGAAAATCCTGAGATCATGGACTTCCTTCGGAAGGGAAGTAAAGCTGTTGGTCCCGTGTAGTCGTTTGCCGGCTGCACGTTAAAGAACCCTTGCGAGACAAAATTTGCGGTCCCAATAACGCCGTCCTGAAATGAACATGGCAGTTGAAAAGGACGTTAATACCAAATAAACCAAACCAACCAACCAACATTGTAGTCGTTAGGACACTTGGAGACAGTAGTTACTCCTGATCCCTGATCAAATCGAGGTCGCGGAATTTTTCCGTTCGTTTTTCATCTATATAGGGTGTTTCACCCAGAGTAAACCAGTAGTCTATTTTTAAAATACAAATCTGACAGAGTACTTGCAATGGAAGAATTATTGCACTTTATATGAGAGGTTTTATGTGTATGCCATTTCCAACACAACCGGCGCAATTTTCGAATATGTAAATCAAGTTTGAATTGTGCAATGTAAACACCTATTTTTAATGGTATTTTCAGATTGTAGGGGAGATATAGAATGGGGCATACACGTTGGGCAGACGGAAGCTAACACTAGATGTTGTGATGTCCAGCGATATCACCCTGCATTCGTAGTCACACACATAGCTGTTGCCTGGAAAGATGGGTTCAGGACGATGGTGGAAACCCATTGGCCATGAGGGGAGAAAGAATTCATGAAAAGTGGCCATTGTGGTAGCGGACACGAAGGCCGTGGAGGTCATGGCACGACTGCGTCAGAGCAAGCTTTTCTTCCTGCAGGAGAAGAATGTCTGGCGCATACAGGGCGATGAACGTGTGAAACACCATCTTTGGTTAAAATAGCTGTCAAGGGATCTAACGTTCAAGGAGATAATTTTTACCATTGTGCTGGTGAAGTGGCGAGCCGACCTGGTCCAGAAGGAGGAGGCTTTGAAAGCGCATGAGTCCTATGTGTGGATGAGCGTGAGCATTGAGAAGAGCGGTTGGCTTCTCTACCGCTCTCATGTCCCGAACGTGTCGACTTCTTCACGTTGCTGTGATGGCGATGCTGGCTTCTCAACAAGAACTCTTGGTCTTTGATCTGCCATACCGCTGATTGGTGGAGGCAATGACCAGAATTCATCCTCTTCGACATCTTGATCCTGATCGAAAGAGATCTCTCCCTCTTTGACAGGGCTGACTGGCTTTGCCATCGTGGTGTCTTCTAACAGCATAAGTGGTAGTGGCGTGATGGCATCCACGGGTGCAGGGATGACATCTGTTGCTTCGAGGATGGAGAAGCCTTGGCGGCACTGGCGGGGGGGGGGGAGTAGTTAGTGCTATGTCGTGAGTATCTTCTGGGCAGTGATGGTTTTGGCCCACAAGGCGAGAGCACTTCACATTTCTTCAAGAGAGGGCAGTCTCTTCTGACGTGGGTGCTCTTACGACAGTACCAGCAGCGTTTTCTCATTCTCTTATATGTCACAACGATTCATTGCCCGTGCATAAGGGAATCTGGGATATCCATCTCGAGTCGCATATCAAGGATGATGTCGCCATTCTGGAGACAAAGGCTGTCTAAATGGTCGGGCCGAGTAGACCCAACACTTCTCCATAGTCGGAGAAGAATCTCCTAATATATGTACTCGAGACGAGCGACGAGGTGCCCCTGAGGTGTACTGATAGAAGCGCCAGGTCAGCATTGAAAAAGTGAACAGTGGTGTTGCCCACTTTCACAAAACCAACACTTACGATGCGGTCCACTATGGCCGAAGATCGGCATAGCGTCCTCGACTCAGATGACGAGAGTTCCTGAAGAATGAGTACAGATGGGTCCTCAGAAGCTAAAATCCGATACCATTCAAGATGGAGGAAGGACCTAAGATGACCAGTTCCTTTCCTCCATACAACTGCAGCTGACAGGTTTGATCCCTGAGCCCTTTCAACTCGGGCCACCTTAGAGAATGCGATGGAGGTGGCAATGTCCAACTTAAATGCAGCACCGGAGGAGGCGTCTATCAGGAATTGCACTGAGAGATAAGAAAAATCAGTAAACAGAAGTGTTGCGAAAGGCGATCCCAGATGGAGTGCGTGAACGAGTACTCATAAATCACATGTTCAATGGATTCTATAACCCCGCAAAACTGGCAACTAGCAGATCCGACTACTCTCCACTGATGTAAACGCTGAAGAGTGTAAAAGACGCCATTGGTAATTCAAAACCGTCCTCTGAAGGGCTAAAGATTTGATTGCCTTCAAGATGACTGAACATGGATAGCCTCATCCTGGTCGGATTGCTGGAAGACCCAAGATAGACTAATGCTTCCCCAGTCTTTCGGGTCGAGATGTTTTAATCCAGGTTCAGAATGAACCTTTAGTTCACCAGGTTGAATTTGGTTGTAAAATTCTGGGGAATATAAATCGATCGTTACTGGCAGTGCAGAAGAGAATGGCAGCCTATTAACCTTTAAAAAGAATCGCAGATGTAGAAGCAAGAAATTAACCCAAATAGGTGGGGGAGAAAGGAAAATACAAATCAAGGCAGCCATTCTGGTCACGACGAGATACCGCCAGATATCAGGCAGTCCCAAGCCCCCCCTCCCCATCAAAGGGAATAAACAGCAATTCTGTTCTAACAGGATGACGATACACTGAATACTCCCACACACAATTCACGATTGCACTGCGCACACTTTTAAAACTTACTGATATGGTAAGGCAAATAGGCACTTAGAAGTCAGCAGTGGCAAGACGTGTTTTAATAAACCTCACCTTGAGAAACATCGAGGTAGTGAAACAAAAATTTTTGTTAAGGCGGAAAATACATTTATTAATCATGTGCTGCCAGTCACGAGAGTCTATGTTGGGTAAAAATGAAAAAACATAACCTAACACTGTTACTTGGTCACACAATGTTATTGGGAAAGTCTTAAGATAGTCAACCGTCACTTCCCAATAGCGATGCCTTTAGAGTTGACGAGATTGATGGAACTCCCTGTCGAAGTATTAAATTCTTATAGATGCCCAGGGAATAGGCATCAGATGCGAACAGAACAACATCATCGGCATATGCCAGCATTCGGATGCTAATTGACGCTGCTAACAAATCATATCCTCGGACATCTGGGTGGCGATTAAATACTGGAGTAATGGCTCCAAATAAAATGTGTACAGGAGGGGGGATATTGGCCACTCCTGCCTGATCCTTTTTAACAAATGGAGCAATGAAATGGAGCCATTAATCGCCACACACTATGTGGCTAAAGCATACAGTGCAGAGATGATCATAGCAAAGTTCCGAAGATGAAGATGATGAACACTTGAAAAAGATATGTTTCACTTTGTCGAAGGCTTTTTCCTGGCCAAGGCTTAACACTCCAAGGGTCTGTTTGCGCACGCGCGCTTCCTCAGTGATACATTTGAAGGTGACCAGATTGTCGGACCTCCTGCGAGATGGAATAGAGCAGGACTGTCCCGGATCGAAGAAGTCATCGGCGAATAGTTTAAGCCATTGTTGAAACACCCCAGTGAAGACCTTATAATGTGTGTTAAGGTTATAGGCTTCCACTGGGTCACAAGTTTAGGGTTCGGAATCTTAGGGAGCAAGATGATCTTCCCCACAGTGAAGTCCGACGTGTTGGAGGAAAGGTCTTTAATAATAGAATTAAACACTTGCACCAGGAAAGGCCCAAGAAGTTTCCAAGTCGCATTGAAGTACGAATACGGGATGCCGTCTAATCCTGGGCTGGATTGATGACAGCAGTCCGACGACAGAAACTTCATGATTTCATCCTCGAAGAACGGTCGGGTGAAGAAGTGGTCAGTATCCTTAGAAAAAAGTCTCATTGCCTAGATCCAGTGCTGCGTGGTGACAGACGTTATATTTGGGTGGCTGAAAAATGATGAAAACTGAGTGGAAGGTAGACAAGATGTCGGAGTCAGAATCCACTACCCCTTCTTCCACCACCAGGTCGCCGACTCTCCTCAGCGAATGCTGCTGATGACATGTGTCTGACATCAGTGAGTTTGTGGATCATACGAGCATTAATTTCACTCTTCACCTGACGAATGTCATCATCATACTCCTCCTCAGGGGTCGAACAGCAGAGGAGTCGCAACATCTCTTGTAACATGAGAAGATGGCAGTGATTGTGTCTAGCAGCATCCAACCCAATCTTCTGAAAAAAGCGTTCGATCTTAGTCTTTAACACTATCCACGAGGCTAACGTTGGAGGCAAGCTGTGGAGATGTTTTTCCACAAACCGAACGAACACTCCCTTGTATTCATCGTTGTCGAGCAGAGAAACGTTCAAAAACCAGTTGTTTTGAGAAGCAGAGCCTGTAGTGGATACTGGGAATGGAGGATTCCATGACACGGTGGTCGGAAAGCGAACATAGAATAATCTCCATTGACTCAGGTGAGCCAGCAAATGCATTGTCGACGAGAAACAAACTAGCCTTGATGGTACAGTGGGTCCTTGGTGGAAGGTGAATCCACGCTGATTATTACTGTATGTGGTGAACGTGTCCATAAATCGAACAAAGCATTTTGCTGGCACAACCGATGCACATGTCCAGACGAAAATATTTTTTCACAAGTCCCCAGCAATCACTACTGGTAGAGATGAGCACAGGTATCTATGTCACCAAAAAAAGTTCATTTCTCTGCTGCCAAACATGGGGCATACACATTAAGTAATCGGAATTTGCCACCACATGTAGAAATGTCTAACGAGATTACCTTGCACTCGCAGTCAAAAACAGTTCGACACTAAAATGGAGGGGTTGAAAATGATAGTAGCGACCCATTTGGCGACGAAGAGTTAATAAAAAATTGTCCAGATGGGTATTGGCTGTGAAGGCCAGGAAGATTGAAATATTGTTGTGAAATAGCTGCTTCATCTCCTAAAGTAGAAGAATGTCTGGCCTGTACAGGGCAATGCAAGACGACAGTACCAATTGCTTAAAGGAAAAAGCAAGGGAACGCACGTTCAATGAGATGACCTTCACTGAAAATTATTATGCTGATGAAAGGTGACCTGATGTCGGAGGAGGCTCTGTTGTCTTCCGTTTTGGAACGGATCCGAACCAAAGAGGAAGAATGGCTGCATTCATGACGCAGAGGAGGCATTAATCCTGTCCCTCCTGCTACGTTACTGCTTGGACTTCTTCTTGCGAGGACTTTTGGCCATCATAAGACGATCCCGCTGTACTGACGCTGATGACTTCATATTCTCAGCAGATGATGACAACTTCGTTGGTGAAGACGCGCAGGCAATCCGCAAAATGCTGGTGCATCGATGAATGCACTGGTGGAGGAAGAGCTGGAAAACTCTCCACTGCAAAGCACCCCAGACATAGACGGTCATTTGGGACAGATAGACAGTGTTCTGCCCAACCTTGATGTTGCCGACAGACGTTATCCTACCTGCCAAGTTTCGCCGCCTGCAAGTTTCTCGATTCATCTGAGGACAATTTCTGCAGAACAGAAATAGCGGGAAGGCCAGACGGTAGGACAGGGGGTATGCCTGTTTTGGCATAGAGCCCCTTCATGAATTCACTGACGGTAAACAGTCTGTCAACAATCATCATCACCATATTTTCCATGGTGATGATGAGAAAAGTCACAAAAGTTCGAGGGGATTATCCTCTCCTGGGGTCACCGAAGGGCAGGAGTCTCTTTCCACAAAAAAGTCACTCACTTAAGGAAATCACACATTCGAGGATGTTAGGTCGGGTGGATATATAACCCATTAAAGTCACTGGTCACTTAAGAATACACGAGCCTAGTGGATGGGGAAATGGCTGGAAGGTGGTCCTACTCCTAGGCTGGTTGGCATTGTTGTGGTAAAAAAAACCCATTTACAGCAGGTTTTTGATAAATTTTCCAACCAGCATGCAAAAAAAAACAAAGGAAAACGTTACTGTGTACGCAAAGTTAAAATAATAAATAACAGGATTTTAATTTAACAATGACATACTTATATAGGTCGAACATGGATAAACGAACGTCATTAGAATGAAAGTTTCATTACTACGAAAAAAATTTTGGCCTCTGCAGTGTGTAACTAAAATAATGCTTATTTTACTTCATTATAACGAATTTTAATATAGCGAATATATAAGTAGAACGAAAGAATTTTTCGGTCCCACAGGCAGTTTTATTACGTTTAGAACGAATTTTTTTTGGTTGTCTGCAGATACTGTACTTTGCTTTGCTCATCCGGGCTCTTTAGAAGGAGAGAGACTCAACACCAAGAAAGACGCGACCCCAAGAAAGACGCAACGCCAGAAAGGACGCGACATCGAGAAAGAGACGCTGACGGAGAAAGGCCGAGTATAAGAGAACAGAGAACTTTTGAATTTTCAGTCGTGAATTGAGCAGAGCCGTGAAGTGAGCAAAGTTGTGATTGCGGTGCTTCTTTGTGTATTCATTTGTGACTTTGAGTTAAACTTTGTACCATCAGTGCATACGATCATTGCACAACACTCTGACAAAAATTACAGTCAAATCTGTTCTGCAATGGCAACAAAACAAAAACGTAGGCAAATTAGTCTTGGAGAAAAAATTGCAGATGATCGAGCAAGCGGGAAAAAAAAAGTTGCAAAAAATTTCAGCATAACCTTCAACATTAAGTACAATTTTAAAAGAATGGGACAAAATTGAGACGCTTGCCAAGAAGGAAATCGGTCCACAACGTAAGAGAATAAGAAATGCAAATTATGAAGATGTTGAAAAGGCTGGATTTTTCAATGGTTTCAAGAAGTAAGATCCAGAAGGAATCCAGTAAGTGGTCCTCTTGTTCAAGAACAGCCTTTAATCTTTGCATCTGCCCTTGGGCATGTGGATTTCAAAGCAAGTGCAGGATGGCTCTACAGATTTAATGCACGTTGTGGTATTTCATCGAAAGCAATTTGTGGAGAAGAAAATTCTTTGTCAATGGATCAAGTGAACACGTGGAGAACAGGACGCATAAAAGAAATCATAAAAGACTTTGATGCGTGCAATATTTTCAACGCAAATGAAACTGGCATCTTCTACCACTTACTGTCAAATCGTATGCTGGCTGTAAAAGGCAAGTGCTGCAAGGGAGGCAAAAAAATCACAGCAAAGATTGACTGTAACGAGAATATGTTGTAACGCATCTGGAACTGAAAAATTGAAACCCCTAATCACTGGAAAATCAGCGAAACCTGGATGTTTCAAAAACGTGCGCTCATTGCCTTGTGAATATCGTGCGAATAAACGCGCATGGATGACTCAGGACATTTTTATTGAATGGCTCAATAAACTTGATGCAAAACTAAATAATGAAAATCGCAAAATCTTGCTTTTAGTCAACAATTGCTCCGCTCAGAATGCACCACAACAATTAAGAAACGTTTGTGTTGAGTTTTTTCCACCGAATTGTACAGCGGTTTTGCAGCCACTAGATTTGGGTATCATCCGTGCTGTTAAGGGGGTGTATAAAAGTCGATTACTACAATAATTTATAATGAATATGCTTTTTAATGTGTTGTTGCCTTTAATTGACGTGAAGCAGGTTATTTATTTGATAGCTACATTCTGTACCCAGTTCGCAGGCTGGGACTATCTCTCCTACTGGCGTAATAATCGTTAAAGAAAAATAATTAGATGTTCTATGAGGAATTTTATACATGCTATACCTCAGATGTTTAAATTATTGATGAAAAATAGGAAAGAAAAGGGCATACAGATAGCGTAATGCTTCCATGTCCGCAGTGGCGCAAGTGGCTGGCGCATCTGCACGGTGAACATAAGGTTCCTAGTTCGATCCCAGGCTGTGGAATTTACTTTCCTATTCTTTATCAATAAGTTGAATATTTGTTAACCCCATATACTTTGGAGCAGTAAAGATGAAACTGAAGGGAAATCTGGGTTTCGCGCACTCTGCCAGGTGAGTGCTTAAGAACCACAGTGATAAGGCAGAATGCAAAAACAAGTGAATGGGAGGTAACCAAAGTCCAGCGCAATCTCCTACACGAACGCGTGAAGACTTAAGCATTGGTACTGCACGAAGAGGAAAGAAGGACAGCGGAATGTGAGCGAGATCTGTCTAGTAGGTAAATGTTTGTTAACCCCATTGACATTAGAGCAGTAAAGATGAAACTGATGGAAAATCTGGGTTTCGCGGAGGCTATAAGGTGAACGCTTAAGAACCACAGCGATAGGGCAGAAAGTAAAATCAAGTGAATGGGAGGTAACCAAAGTCCAGCGCAATATGGAATACGAACGCGTGAAGTCTTAACATATTCTAGAAGAGGATCGGTTGTTTGTAACACCGGTGGTGGACGCGGTCTGTGAAACCGCATTTTTAAAGATCTTTTTTTAATGGGAGCGAGGTCTGTCTAGTAGGTGAACGTTTGTTAACCCCATTGACTTTGAAGCAGCAAAGATGAAACAGATGGGAAATCTGGATTTCGCTCAATCTGTCAGGGTGAATGCTTAAGAACCACAGCTATAGGGCAGAATGTAAAAACAAGTGAATGAGAGGAAACCAAAGACCAGCGCTATCTTGTATATGAACGCGTGAAGACTTAAGCATTGGCACTGCACGAAGAAGAAATAAAAAAGGCGGAATATGAGCAAAGTCTGTCTGATCGGTGAATGATTGTTAACCCCATTGACTTTGGAGCAGTAAAGATGAAACTGAAGTGAAATCTGGATTTCGCTCAGTCTGTCAGGATGAATGCTTAAGAATCACAACGATAGGGTAAAATGTAAAAACAAGTGAACGGGGAGGAAACCAAATTCAAGGGCAATCTTGTATACAAACGCGTGAAGCTTAAGCATTGGCACTGCATGAAGAAGAAAGTAAGAAGGCGGAATGTGAGAGAGGTTTGTCTACTAGGTGAATGATTGTTAATCCTATTGACTTTGGACCGCGGCTTTAAACTACTTTTTTAATAACAGCGAGATCTATCTGGTCGGTGAATGTTAGTTACCCCCATTGATTTTGGATCAGTTAAGATGAAAGAGAAAGTAAATATGGTTTTCGCGAAGTATGTCAGGAGAATGCTTAAGAACCACAGCGATAGAAGAGAATGTAAAAACAAGTGAATGATAGGAATAAAAAGTTCAACGCCATCTCGTATACGAAAGCGTGAAGACCTAACACTCGTGAGGTGACGCGAGTGTTTTGTATCACGTATTGTGGACGCAGTTTGTGAGACCGCAATTTTAAAGTACTTTCATTTAATGGGAGCGATGTCTGTCTGGTCCGTATAAGAACGCG
>JAHWFO010086771.1:0-15826 GCA_023313115.1 Rhysida immarginata
AACAATCCAACCTTCAGTCTTTCTACCAAACGGAAGAACACTGATTTTTAACAACAAAGATGGAAACAATGAAGGTTGGATTGTTGCTAGCACCCAGATGGTTAGGTGACTTTTTCGCTTCCAGGCCTTGTTAGTAGTAGGAAAGAACTCGATTGGAGTGAATATATAATGAGGAGGGCACACACCCCCTCCAGTGGTAACTGGAGGTCACTGGTGGCCGTTTTCGGGTCACGAGATGGGTTTTTCCCATGACGTCACAGCTGATATGATTATTTTTAAATTTTATTTTGATTTTAATTTTTTACCGGCCATTTTTTTTAATTTTCGAGTGTTGCCTTTTTCGGTGGTGGTCCTTGTTTTTGGTGGTGGTGGTCCTTGTTTTGGGGTGTTGGTCCTTGTATAGGGTGGTGGTCCTTGTTTTTGGGTGTTGGTTCTAAGAGAGACAATGATCTGCATTTGATGGGATTTTGGAAAATGTAATCCATACCTGCATGGCTCAAGGACTACGCTCGCCCCAACATCGCTGCTTTACCAAATCTGCTATTCAAGAGCTGGGAAACTCTGCTCTATCCACCAACTTGTCTTCTGGTGGTGGTTCTTGTTTTGGGTGTGTTCACTCATCTGGCTGCTGCCATCTTCTTGTTTAATCACATGATTGCAGCCATGTTCCGATTCTTTGAGGCTGATAATAAAAAAATTAATTTCATATTCATAGTGTTGGTGCTTCACTGTAAAAGGGGTTTATGAGATTTTATCTCACTATATAAGCTACTCATGTCTCGGTATATATACCTACTATTGTGTGGTGTGCTAAAGAAGCTGGCATCCCAAGTTGTTTTTACCTAATTACTAATTATCTTTTTGTTTCTACCACAACCAATTTTTCTCGTATTACTTTACACTCTCTTTTAATTAACTACTTCGGTTTCAAGTCATTCACTTTTTTTAATTTTCAATTAATTTTTAAAAATTGCATTGCTTTGTCTCCTTTGAGTGGGTGTTTGTTTGCTCCCACAACCTCATGAAGTATTTGACTGATTGACTGAATTCACATTTACATGCTTACAAATACAGCTAGCTCACACAGCATGAGGAAATGTTCGAATTCACTAGTTTTTTTGCTTATTTTAAAGGTAGTCTGTTTGAAATTTGTTTTATTACATTTTTGCCTCTCTCACTGATTTTTTGCCTTTGCTTGCATGAATGGTTGATTTTTCTCGGATTGAACTAGGTTGAAATGTTGAAATAAAAATACAAATTTCACATTTCTCAATGTTGGTGAGCCATACTTGGCTCCCTCTTTACCAATTTGCACAGCTTTGCTACACCAAGGTTAATAAACGCGTCGTTTGTTTCCCACCCCCCATTCTCTCTCTCTCTCTCTCTCCCTCTCTCTCTCTCTTCCTCTCTCCTCAAGTTTGCAAAGTGTTGCTTAAAATTGTATTCTAAAATTGTTTTCATTTTTTCTCTCTTTCTCTCTATCATAAAATATACAACTTTTTCTGTTCACTTATGGTATTAAGATATGAGACTGATATGCTTTGTATGCTTTGTACTCTTTATTGTGCAAAATCCAGTGTTCAATTTCAGGCTGTGGTTCACAAGCATTGACTTAGCATCGTACGTCACAAGTCGTTAAGTTCTCAAAGTCACGAGCTTGTTGGATTGTTTTACAGCTTGAAGTTTATAGTTTTTACTTAATAAAGGTTGTACGTGGCCTGTACGTTTGTTTTACTTCACTCTACAATTCACGTCATGGTGATATTCGCGGAAGCGAGCATCGTAGTTCCATGTGGGACCCTCACGTCCACGTTGTTTCTCAGGCATGCTTTCTCAATGTCGTGTCCTTGCTGGCTTGTTTTTCTGCCTAATTACATTGATTTTTACTTTTTAAAGCCACGTCATGGGGTGTATGTTAGTCTCACTGTCCTTTATGATGCAGCGCAAGTGTGTACTCAAGGGGTTGCTATGCCTCTTCCGCTGGGGCATTGTTGTTCAGTGTGTTCGCTCATGGTTGCATTGTTCACGCGTTTGTGTTTGCTAAACATAAAACTGTGTCTTCCAGGCAAAGGTATATGTGATATGTATTTGTGTACTCTCTAGGGATACCCAACTGTTTCATCATTGCTTTTTTACCTATTATAGTCTATCATGGTAACAAATTTGCACGCAGTTGATTTTGAGATGATCGTTCGAGGCCTAACCTGCAGGTACAGCGACGCCCCATAACTATGATCGGTGTTCAAGCTAATCTGAGCTAAAAATCTAAGTTTTCCAACCCTGGGTATTTGAAATTCGTTTGTATGTATTGCATTGGTGTTCACCATAGTCGTTTCACTGATATTCCATCAAATTAAAGAATTTCCTATTTACAAAAGTGTACGTAATTCTTATCACACTGGATGTACGAAGCCTAGTGTATCCACCACGTGAACAGCAGCATCAGCCAGTGTGTTCGATTTTCATGCTAATCTAAGCTAAAAACCCTCGTCTCTTCCATAGGGTTGCCGTATTTTGCTAATGTCAAATGCTGTGTTTCAATTTTAGTACAATAGCATCACATGTGCGGTTGGACTTGTTCATTTCTTAGTTCTTTCAGCCAATCGTAATGTTGGAAAATTTATCTTCACATTTCCATATCTCTGGTTTTTTTTCTGCTTTTGCATTGTTTTCTTATAAAAATAAATAAAAATAATAAGGACGAAGATGAAAAGTTACTGGTTTTTCTGTTTTTAGTTACTATTTTACTGATTGCTTTTTATTCATTATAATTTTAACTGACATTCTAAAAAAAGTGAAAATAAAATAAAATAAAATTCAAACTTTACTTTTAATGTATTTAAGCTCCCAAAAATGTTAAATTTTCCAAGTTAATCTGCATTGCATAATAAATGTTTAAGTGTAAATTTCAAATTATTAATAAAAAATTTTTTTTTCGTTTTACAAAGTTAACATTTTAAGGGGTATTGGTCAATATTGTTACTTAGTAAAGCAAGCGTCATTACTCTTTTCTATTTTTGGGGGATTTAGATGGTTTTGTTAGTAAATTAGGCATGGCAACGAAATTGCAAGTTAAATGACTTTGAGGCCTTCTCTATCATCGTTTGGTTTTAGTTGATCGTAAGCTGAATGTATAACCGGGACGCCCAGATACTTACACATTATTCTTAATTTTTATCCACACCGAGTGAGGCAAGCAAATAGTGAACCAACTCAAACAAGGCCTGCAACCAGCTGTGAACCCCGAAGGTTAGTTTAGCAATCACTGCTTTGCATGCTAACAGGTGATAATGTAATGATCTCACTATTATCCATCTACTGCAATCCCTTGGGGTCCCCTGACTACATCCTTTGAGTTATCTTCCATCTCACAAGTTCCTTCATCGTTTTTCAAGATTGGTGACTTTATTTATTATTAATTATTTTGTTTATATTAATTTAAATTTAAAATGAATTTAGTCTTCTTATAATGAGGAAAAATCGTGAAATAATAAAAACAAAATTAAAATTAAAGTCACCAATCTTGAAAAAACTTGGGAGATGAAAGAAAACTCAAGGATGTAGTCTATTGAAGATGGTAGAAATAAAACCAGTCTATTGAGGATGTAGATGAAGTTCTTGTGTAGTCTATTGAAGATGGTAGAAATAAAAACAGTCTATTGAGAATGTAGATGATGTTATTGTGTAGATGATGTTGATAGGGGAAAACGATGATCTTGAAGTACAGATGAAATTTTGAAGGGTTGATCCAAATTTTTTGGGATAAATTTCAAATAAAAACGTTTTCGAGAATTTTTTCTCATCATCAGTTGATTAAATATTTGAATGTTGTAAACAGTTTAAATAAGAATGTAACAATTGATATAAAGGTGATGAAGCTAAGTTGATTGTAATTGTTGGTTATGATTGTTGGCTATTGTATATTAGGGTGATTGTTGTTAAAAGGTAGTGTCCATTTATTGTTTATTTCTATTGATGGTTTGGCTAAATTTTTGTTATTTGTAATGATATTTATTGTTTCTTTAATTAATCTTTTTTTATAATTTTCTTCTTATAAAAATTATAAACTTCTTAAATCAATAATTGTTTTTATTAATTTTACGATTTTCCCCATTAAAAGGAGACTGAACTCATTTAAATTTATCGGTGAGATAAGGGTTCATAATACTGTTTCTATCAACGAAATTGGTAGTAACTTTACAGTATAACATAGGGACGACAGAGATTCCAACTAGTTTCGCCTTTTATTCCCGGCTTTATCAAGGATAACACAACAAGAGGCTCGCAGGCCTTATATACAGAAGCAAGGTACATAGTATGCAAAGAGATTGGAGGATGGAAATAGAAAGTGAACCAATCAAGAAAATAGGAAAACCAATAACAGAAATTACTATATGAAACCGAGAACAGAAAATACTAATGAAACCAATAACAAAAATTATTATCGGAAACAAAACAAAATGATAAAAGAGGAAAGCAAACAAATCGCAGATCGAATAGAGAGCGCATATCTTTTTGTCAGAAGACAGGAAGATTTACAAAAGAGAATGAAAGTAAAATTATATAAAAATATCTGAAAATAAATAAATTATACAAGGTCGAAGACAGAGTTAAGTATGGCATAGACATCAAAATCCGTTTGGCAATTGAGGAGGAGGCCAGGAGTAGATCTCTTGGCTTTAAATATTTCTATTGACTCAAGTGTCGCAGTCTTGAATGGGTCGTTGCATTTGTGTAAGATGGACATCACTTCATCTTGGGTTTTCAAAGTATGTCCGGAATCGGTAAGATGGTTGGCATAGTGGGAATTACGATCTTGTTTCTCGTAGGAGTTGACGTGTTCCTTGAAACGTATTTTGAAGTTACGGGTCAATAAGCCTATGTAAAATTTATCGCAGAAGGCGCAGTTCAAGCGATAAACTCCGGATCGGGCGAAATCGTCAGATGCAGTTAGGGTAGATGGGCGCAAGGTACGAAGAAAAGGGGTAGGGGAACGAAAAGAAACTTGGAGGCTAGGGGAAGAGAGGAAATTGGAGAGGCGGGAGAAATGGGGGCCGAGGTATAATAGAGAAACCCACTTCTTATGTTGGGTTATATCAGGAGGGGGGGAACTTGGGTTAAGGAAGGCACGTCTACGTCTTTGGAGGGTACGGGAGAAGGTAGAGGATGAAAAGCCGTTCATACGGGCAAGGGTGTGGATGATACGGAGTTCGGAGGTGCGGGAAGGGGGGCTGAGGGGTAACTTCAGGGCACGGTCAATGAAGAAGCATAGGGAAGCGTGTTTGTGGACGGGAGGTGTGTGAGGAAGAGCAGTGGATTAGATTAGACGATGTGGTAGGCTTACGGAATACAGAGAACGAGAAACGGTTAATTTGGAGGATGTTAGTAATGAGGATGTCAAGGTACGGGATGGAATTGTTAACTTCTGTTTCGTAGGTAAATTGGATATGGGGAGAGAAGGAATTGAAAGTGTCAGCGATGTCAGTGGGGGAGGAGGAACGAGAATCGTAAATAATAACGATGTCATCCACATATCGAAAATAAGAAATGATAGTGGAGTTAGCAAGGAGGGGGGTGACAAAGGTTAGTTCGAGGTCTTGTAGGAAGACTTCAGATAAGAAACTAAATGTTATTGGTTTCATTAGTATTTTCTGTTCTCGGTTTCATATAGTAATTTCTGTTATTGGTTTTCCTATTTTCTTGATTGGTTCACTTTCTATTTCCATCCTCCAATCTCTTTGCGTACTATGTACCTTGCTTCTGTATATAAGGCCTGCGAGCCTCTTGTTGTGTTATCCTTGATAAAGCCGGGAATAAAAGGCGAAACTAGTTGGAATCTCTGTCGTTCCTATGTTATACTGTAAAGTTACTACCAATTTCATTTAAATTTAAACTAATCATTTAAACTCCTAAGATCAATAATAGATTTAGGTCCATTCGTTTTGGGTCTTGTTACTCTTTCCACTGAAATTTTGTTTAATCAATTTTTTCCATCTTTTTGACATCAATTTATTGTTTGTTTTATGCATACATGAGTCTGTTTGGAAAAAAAATGGCCTTTCAATGTGTCCCTTGTTAGCAAACATGCACTACCTCTTACAGCGTTGCTGGTTTTATGTGAATTTAAGCAAAAATTGTGTTTAACGTTCTTGAACTGAGAACTTTCATTTCTGGCCTCTGTATCAGAAATGGCCATTGGATTCACGCAGCTCGAATTTTAAAACTCAAAAATGTTAAAACTTTTGACACTTTATCGCCATTTTTTTATATATAAGATAGAAACCTTTTTTTAAATTATCTGTGTAATATTAGGCACATACACACATTATAAGTTTAATAAAAATATATTTATAACATGCTGCTCTCATAATGAAGTGCGTTGCAACTCGACAAAATAGTGACGTATATCTCATCTTAGAAATAAATCTCTTATGCAGCTACATATCTCAAACTGCTTGTATATTTCAGCCCCTATATTTATTTTCCAGCAATAGTCAGAAATATTTAACAGAGTGTAATAAAAGGATGACATTCAGAATTACTCAGAGCACTGGAGCATAAAAGGAGAAAATTTTCATATTTTGCGCGCACTGACACCTCAATTACACAATACCGTAGTCCAGAACGGGAAAAAAGAATTCAAAACACAGCAGAAGGTACTCCTGCTTTCGATATCTTAATTACTTTTAAATACAATCAGAATATATTATAGTATTTCAATAAAAAAACGAGCCCTTTCAATCGTCTTCCCCCCTGTCACTTTTGGCTGCGCCATTGCATTACATCATCAACCTCGCTAACAGAACAAGGAGATTTGAACTTCACGCCGTTGCTCGTAATAGGGGAAGCTAGTCACGTGGGTAACGCACGCGATAGCTGTTTGATGCTATCAAATGACGTGTTTACGTTAGCGAGCTCAAATTACAATTTCACAGAAATTCAAATGAAAATTCATAGAAAAATAACTTACAAGCGTATTTTAAAAATTACTTCACCCTTCTGTCATGAATAAAACTACCTAAAATGTGACTATTTTCATTTTTTGTGAACTTTCATGTATAAATTCTGAAACAATTTTGTAACTGCGTATTTCATTTCTGTGACATTATTTAATGATTTCTATTATTTTTTCAAAAAAAGTGAAATATATTATCTGAAAATGAAATAATTGATATAAACCAACAAACATCTCCAATTTATTACAAAAATTTTTGGTCCAAAAAGATCATTTATTACCTTACAAAAAAAGTTTTCTGAGTTATCGCAGAAATCAATTTTCCTTCAAAAAATGGTGTGGCATATGATGGTTAAAATTACGAATTTTCCTTTTTCAACACTACCACGGTTTATACACACTCTTGTTTACTAATATATGACAGGAATGAATTGCTATGGTCATTAAAAATGCTGCATTTCTCGATGCATCAATTCGATACGGTTAACCTCATCTTCATCTCTCTCTCTCTCTCTCTCTCCCTCTCTCTCTCTCCCTCTCTCTCTCTCTCTCTCTCTCTCTCCCTCTCTCTCTCTCTCAAGGTATTGTAATAGTACAAATGCTAAATGACTTCTTTTTCTCGGGTAATTGTCATCACATACGTTTATACAGTGTTTATGCTACAATTCCGTTTTAATTTTGACACAACTCATATGTAATTATCAGCACTGCATTCTCAACAACAATAGTGTTATAGTGTTCAGCGGGATGAGGTAGGCAGCATTGACGTTCAAATATTCTTTTAGTTTCACTGGTTTTTTATGCTGCTTTCATTTGCTCTCAGCGTTGCTGAATGTTCAAATATATTGACAGCCATCCACTGTTTCCCAACGATTGCGAGTGCATTTGTACTAACATTCTCTATATACTTCAACAGCAACTGATTAACTGACATTGATAAAATGGTGCTTTCTCAAAAGTAATTGAATACAGTTGTTAATAATTCAATTGAACTATTCTTTTTACTTTTGGTACGAAGCTTACCTTTTTTATCTTCTTTTTTGTTGTTATTTCAACAGTATACACAATGGTGTATGCAGTGGGTAACAATTAACAAATTCGTACGTAATAACAAATTGAAAGGGGAAGGAAAAATTCCGCGACCTGGATTCGAACCAGGAACCATGCCTATCACTGGCAACGCTATTTCCAACTGAGCTACCGCAGATATGAACTGCATTGCTGTTATAAGATATCCAAATAGGACTTCATTGAAGTTATTAAGGAAATCAAATTCGTACGTCGCTGTTATCAGCTGCTTGGATGCGCTCTACAACGTTCGACATGAACAGTGTTGCAGGTCCTCAACTAACCTCGGTTAGCTTCATGTTCTCCAGTTAGGTCATATGTTTTCCCTTTATTAGTTGCACTGTTTATTCACCTAATTAAACTCTAACTTTTGGCAAATTTTTGTTACATTGTTTCAATTGATTACTGATAACTCTGACCCGATGAATTAGAGGGTTGGAAATTGATATGGCAAACTGTATAAATACAATTTCTTACTACGAACGTTTAATTTACATTTACTCTCTGCGATTTCTGTGTTCTGATTGGTCAGTTTGTTGTTTGTATTTTAAAATATTTTTTCTCTCTCTCTCTCTCTCTCTCTCTCTCTCTCTCTCTCTCTCTCTCTCAATTTGTAGTCTTTTTAAGGGCAAGCTTGATTACTGTAATATAGGCATCTTTCTATACGAGATTTAAGTTAAATTCAGGTGAAAATTTTAAAGTTCCACTTCGACTTTTAATGTTACTTTACTGTATGCCTTACACAGTCCAGTGGGTAGAACATCAGGTTATCATTCACGGGTTGAGTGATGGTCTGAGTTCGATTCTCTGTAACTCAATCCCCGTTTGTAACCCTTTATACACAGTGTTAAGGTCAAAACTTTTTCCTTTTTTTTATCTGAGTTTTTGCTATTTTTGATGTTATTAAAAGTTGTTTCCAGACTGACCTACGATTGACAGGCATGAAATACTTTGTTTATGGTTCATACGAGAAGCCCCACCTTTAGTTTCACTAATTTTTCACCTCGTTAAAATGTTTCTTTTCGAGAAATGATTATGCAATGGTTACAGAGTTGTTCAGGTATTACATTGGCTGCGTTGGATGTCATCTAAGCCAGGATCTGATACGATAAATGTTCGCGTTAAAAAGTCTTTGCATCTTTCAAACTGGGCACATGAAATACGTTTGTTTGTTTGAGGTTCACACCAGTTGCTCTGCTAACTTCACCTCATTAAAGTGTTGCCTATTCGGTAAAATGCATATGCAAAGGTTACCCCTGTAATTTCTGTATAACATTGGCGATGTGAGATGTCATAAAGTCGACAGCTGTTGTGCTAATCGTACGTGCTAACCCCAACTAAAAAGTCTATGTGATTTTCAGTAAGAGTACTTGAAATACGTTACTTTGTGCACCATTGAAGTTTCCCTATTAGTTTCGCAATTTTTTTTCTCATTAAAGTGTTTCCTTTTCAATAAAAATGTGTACGCTACGATTACCCCATAAATCAAGTATGATTGATCATGTTAGATGTCATCAAGTTGTCAGCTGTTTCGCATAGTGTACATGCTAACCCCACTAAAAAGCCTGCACGATTTTCAGTCAGGGTACATGAAATGCATTGCTTTGTGCTGTATTGAAGTTTCCCTATTAGATTCACAAGCTTTTTTTCACTTTTTGAACAGTTTGTTCCAGGCAACTGAGTAGTCAAAAACTCCTTCATGGTGACAGAAGTTAATGGCATTATTATTATAAATCTTATCTTGAACAGTGATTTCAACACTAAAGTTTTAAATATGTTCGACACTTTCATTCTCCAATTCACCTTCAGACACTCAATCAAATTCATTAACGATGTGTGAACTACAATCAATCAACTCACATATACTAATATTAATTTTGATGTACCGAGTATGTACAAACGTTCTCCAACATCAAACAACTCAATTTTTTACACAGCAGCATAGTTAAGGTTTTAACAACCACTATGTCAGTGTCACAGTTGAAAACATGATTTTGTTGACAACACCAGACACTAGTGTGTGGATAGTAAGAAATACGACAGGCATTCATTTATGGTATATGTCAAAATAAAGCTCGATTTAAAAATACAAACAAAAAAGGTACCTTTAAATGGTAAGCAAAATACTAGCTTCTATGGTCTGCATCTTTAGTACAAACTATTCTTAGGGCAGCCATCTCATGCACTTTTCATAAAAACTCAGGTTTCATACTTTCAAATACAGATGCAATTGTTTAGATGTAGTGATGGTTTGAAATGTAATACAGAAAAACCATCCCAAATTTATCTAACTTTAACACTCTAAACTTGTTACCAGCAATTCAAATCTGACGTTGGTACCACATGTATTTGTTCATTTAAGAGTTTCAATAGTGTAAAAGTTGCAAATTCAATCACTCAAGCAAACAAATTCAACAGACAACACTTTCATAAACAAATCAAAGAACTTGCAATATTCACGTCTTTGTCCAAGAGATATTTTTATCAACTGTAAGGATTAGAACTCCACATCCATAAATTATTTCTAAGAGATAAGGTACCACCAAGAACAGCAAGAAACCACTAATCCACATCAAAATTGTATTTAGTGGTTTTTTGCTATTCTTGTTGTTCTGTGTCCACAGTGTCTGGCTCCATTTCTTCCCGGATAAGGCACCATCATTTGACACACTGTGTAACATCTCATGACGTTAATAAAAAAAATAATTATAATATTCTGCAACTCATCTGAATGTAGTGATAGTAACTTTCTCGCAGTATAAGATCTGCAGTGGCATTTAAAAGTGATAACAATACAGTGATACCTGGGCACGAAAACAGAGGCTCACGTGTATTTCTGTGTATGCAAATGCTGGCCATAATATAAACTCTCCAATAAAATTTTGTCGGTGTTTAATTTCGTGAATGCAAAAACGGTCAGTGATGTAATTTCGTGATTGCAAATTCTTGCAGACATGTAAATCTGCAAATACAATTTCTAGACCGTGTGTAATTTTGTGAAGGCTAAAACGAACGGTGATGTAATTTTGTGATGCGAATTCGTGCCGAGAAGTAAATCTGTGAATACAATTTCCTGCCTCGGATTAAACCTGTGTATTCAATTTACCTCCTCAACGTAATTGCAAGTTCTTAAATTTGTCTCAAGTCAGGATAAATCAGAGTGATTTAAAAGTAAAAGCTTATGTGTTGTAAAAAAAAACTTCAAAAAACACAATGAAGCAGTCAGTAGCTCATTGACTCGATGCATAACACTTTCAGAACACTCACAATAACATCAACCAACTATAACGTCTTACCATGAACAAGTGCAATGCAATAAATAAGCACCACCTCCTATTTACCAACACACCATTTCCACACGAAAGGCAATAAACGCAGCACTCAATTAAGCACAGGGTAATTATCAAAATTACCGATGGTGCTACCGAGTGAGGTTTCAGCTGGTTTAATTGCATAAAATACCAGGGTTAACATGCTGTTTCCTGGTTGACAGGCCCAAATGGACGTTGACCCTCGCTATTCTATGAGCTGATTGACGGTCGGGTTCGTGTCACAGGCAGACTTATGGACAGGTTTCTGCCTCCAATGTTTGGAATAACTAAGGCGGACATTGAAAAGCCCATTAACTGTCCACCATATTTCCATCATTCGAGGGAAACCTGTTCCGTAGGTCTATCCTGTGGCTCCACTCCACCCGTCGACCAGCTCACTGGGATAGTGGGGGTCAATGTCCGTTTGGGCTTGTCAACCAAGACATTACATAACATTGACCGTGGTATTTTATGCATTGAAACCAGCTGAAACCTCATTCGGTAGCACCATTGGTAATTTTGATAATTACCCCATGGCTAATTGAGTGCAGCGTTTATTACCTTCCTTGTGGAAATGTTGTATTGGTAAATAGTTGGTGGCGCTTAATTGGTGCATTGCACCTGTTCACTCTTTTACTGTTAGATGTTATTGTCGTTTATTGTTATTGTTAGAGTTCAGAAACTGTTTTGCATCAACTCAATATGTGACTGACTGCTTCATTGAGTATCATGAAGTCTTTTTTACAACACATAAGCTTTTACTTTTAAATCACTCCAATTTATCCTGACTCGAGACAAATTAAACAAATTGCAATTATGTCAAAAAGGGAAACTGAATACGCAGTTTAACCTGAGGCTGGAAATTGTTTTCAAAGATTTACGTGTCGGCAAGAATTTGCATTCACAAAATTTCATACCCACCAGTTTTTGCTTTCGTAAAAATACACAAGGACAAGAAATTGTATTTGTGGTTTCCATCTCTGCAGGAATTTGCATTCACGAAATTACACCATTGCTCGTTTTTGCCTTCGCAAAATTACCCACGGTCTAGAATTTGTATTCTCGGATTTACATGTTGGCAAGAATTTGCATTCATGAAATTACATCATCGACCGTTTTTGCAGTCGCAAAATTAAGCACTGACAAATTTTATTTGAGAGCTTACATTACGACCAGCTGTTTCATTCATAGAATTACACCCAAACCTCTGTTTTCATGCCCAGGTAAAATTGTATCGTTGTCCTTTTTACTGGCCACTGCAGATCTTATACCGCAAGAAAATTACTATCCACCAGATGAGTTGGTGATTATTATAAATATTTTTTTATTAATGTCGTGAGATGTTACACAGTGTGTCAAATGATGGTACCTTATACCTTAGAAATAATTTATGGATGTGGAGTTCTAATCCTTAGAATTAATAAAAAATCCCTTGGACAAAGACGTGATTATTTCAAGTTCTTTGATTTGTTTATGAAAGTGTTGTCTGTTGAATTTGTTTGCTTGAGTGATTGATTTTGCACTTTTACACAATTGAAACTCTTAAACGAACAAATACATGTGGTACCAACACCAGATTTGAATTGCTGGTAATGAGTTTAGAGTGTAAAATTTAGATAAATTTTGGATGGTTTTTCTGTATTACATTTCAAACCTTTACTACGTCTGAACAATTGCATCCATATTTAAAAGTATGAAATCTGAGTTTGTGTGAAAAGTGCATGAGATGGCTGCCCTAAGAATAGTTTGTACTGAAGATGCAGACCATAAAAGCTAGTATTTTGCTTACCAGTTAAGGGTACCTTTTTTGTTTGTATTTTTAAATCAAGCTTTATTTTGATATGTACCAAAAATGAATGCCTGTCTTATTTCTTACTGTCCATACACTAGTGTTTGGTGTTGGCAATGTTTTCAACTGTGACATTGATATAGTGGTTGTTATAACCTTAACTATGCTGTTGTGTAGAATGTTGAGTCATTTAATGTTTGAACGTTTGTTCACGAGTGGCACCGGGCTGCCAGACACGTTACTTACTTTGTCACACACACACACACACACACACACACACACACACACACACACACACACACTCACACATAACTGCAATAAAACGTGGTCGAATTATAGAGGTTGCAGCTAAGTCAGTTCTACCACTCCATCATGAATAGATTCACACTCGGTTGCAGAATTACAACCATGCAACCCAATGTATGGCAGTGTTTGGTAATTAGAGGAATGCATTTAATGTTTTCAATCTTTAGTTAAGAAGCCAACCAACCAACCAACCTACCAGCCAAACAACCGAGCGAAACTTTAATTTTTAGAACACTGTGACCTAATGAATGAATGAAATTTTGGCTGAAAATTCACTATATCTATGCATGCAGAATCAGTACATATTCAGTTCATCAAAAGTACTATTAGAACTTGTGAGTTGACTGATTATAGTTCACACATGGTAAATGAATTTGATTGAGTGTCTGAAGGTGAATTGGAGAATGAAGCTGTCAAACATATTTATTAATTTAGTATTGGAATGACTGTTCAATATAAGATTTATAATAAAAATGCTGTTAACTTGTATCACCTTGAATGAGTTTCTGACTACCCAGTTGCCTGGAACAACCCCTTCAAAGATTTAAAATAACCCTGTGAAACTAATAGGGAAATTTCAATAGAGCAGGAAACAACGTATTTCATGTACCCTCACTGAAAATCGCATAGACTTTTTAGTGGTGTTAGCACGTACGATTAGCATAAAAGCTGTCGACTTGATCACATCCAACACAGCCAATGTTATACTTCAGTCACAGGGGTAACCGTTACGTATGCATTTTACCAAAAAAGCAACACTTTAATGAGGTGAAAAACCTGTGAAACTAATGAGGACACTTCAGTGGTGCACAATGCAATGTACTTCATGTACCCTAACTGAAAAACACAAAGACTTTTTAGTGCAGCTTAGATGTACGATTAGCGTAACAGCCACCAACTTGATGACATCCAACATGGGCAATGTTTTACTTGAGTTACGGGGTACTCATTGCATACGCATTTTTATTGAAAAAAGAAACACTTTGAAGTGGTAAAAAATACCTTTGAATCAAACAAACGTATTTCATGCCCGTCAATCGTAGTCAGTTTGTAAACAAAAGTCGTAAACAACTGTTAATGACATCAAAAATAGCAAAAAACTCAGGTAAAAAGAAAAGGAAAACGAATTTTGACCTTAATACTTTGTGCATAATGGGTTAAAAATGAGGGGTTTGCCGAAAAAAATGTGGGGCCTAGAGTCCAGAAAATCGAACTCAGACCATCACTCAACCCATGAATAAAAACCTGATGTTCTACCCACTGGATTGTGTAGGGCACAAAATTAAGTAACAATAAAAAGTCGAAGTGGAACTTTAAAATTTTAACCTGAATTTAACTTAAATCTTGTATAGAATGATACCTTTATTACACTAACCACACTCACCCTTAAAAAGAGTAAACTTTGAGAGAGAGAGAGACAAAATTTTTTAAAATAAAAACATCAAATTGAACAATCAGAACACAGAAACAACGAAATCCCAGAGAGTAAATGAAAATTAAACATTCGTAGTGAGAAACTGCATTTATAAATTTTGCGATGTCAATTTCCAACCCTCTAATTCATCAGAGTTAATGAAGGGGAAACATATTTCACATGAATTAACTGTAAGATATGAAGCTTTTTTTTTGCTTGGATTAGCATAAGCGAGATTAGTTGGGGACCTGCAACACTGGTCATACCGAACGCTGTAGACCGCACCCAAGTAGCTGATAACAGCTATGTACGAATTTGAGTTGCATAGTGATTTCAATGAAGTCCTATTTGGATATCTTGTAACATCAATGCGGTTCATATCCGTGATAGCTCAATTGGTAAGAGCATTGTCAACGATAGGCAGGGTCCCTGGTTCGAATCCAGGTCGTGTAATTTTTCCTTCCCTTTTCAATTTGTTATTACATACGAATATGTAATTGGTACCCACTGCATACACCATTGCATATACTGTTGAAATAACAACATAAAAGAATATAAAAAACGCAAGCTTCTTACCAAAAGTAAAAAGAATAGTTCAATTGAATTATTAACAACTGTATTCAATTAATTTTGAGAAAGCACCCTTTTATCAATGTCAGTTGATCAGTTGTTGTCGAGGATGTTAGCACAAATGCACTCGCAATCGTTGGGAAACAGTGGATGGCCGTCAACGTATTTGAACATTTAGCAGCGCTGAGAGAAAATATAAGCAGCATAAAAAACTAGTGAAACTAAAAGAATATTTGAACGTAAATGCTGCCTACCTCATCCCGCTGAACACTGTTGTTGTTGAGAATGCAGTGCTGAAAATTACATATGAATTGTGTCAAAAAGTAAAACGGAATTGTAGCATAAGCACTGTATAAATGAACCTTTAGAGAGAGAGAGAGAGAGAGAGAGAGAGAGAGAGAGAGAGAGAGAGA
>JAHWFO010086771.1:22771-95049 GCA_023313115.1 Rhysida immarginata
AGGTATTTAATATTTCCCTGATTAGCCCTCCCCCCCTTTCCCCGGGACGGGGGGGGGGGGGGCAACTTTGAAATTTTAAATGGGTATCCCTATTTTCTATTGTAGATTCAGATTTATCAAATTTCTTATCTTTGTTTTTTTACGGAAGATAGCGCTGTAATCACGAGAAAAAAAGTAATTCGAATATCTCCGGATAAACAGTTCATATCTATGGGGAAAATGCTGTTTATTATTCCGAGTACTGCATTCAAAGTAATTAGTCTCCACAAATCAAAAAAAAAATAACTTTTAGCTTAACCCAGGAATAAAGACGCGGACGTAGTAGTTTTCTATTCCTTTTAGGGTGATTGTTTCAAGGGAATTCCCTTGCCTCTCACCATTGCGGTGCATTTTTTGTGAGTCCTCCCGCCTCTCACTGAATCACCCAAGCACATTATGCGGTAAGATATTCAAATTGATGACCGTCCTGCATTTGGCAGTGTGCTAACCGGTAGTAAAATTGTTGAGAATATTTTTCCAATATCTCTGATATTATGAATTGGAAACATTGCGTATCCTCTCTTTCAGCTTACCAATAGCATTGGGTTTGGTCTCGTAAACATGACTATTCAAATATCCCCAATAAAAGAAGTCAAGAGGGGTCAAGCCAGGTGACTTCATTGCACCTCATCGACCATCCATCTATGTGGAAAAGTGTTATCCAGTAAATTGCGTGCAATTAAAACGTAGTGCACTTGAGATCTACAATAAAAAATAAGGGTTCTTATTTAAAACTTCAAAATTGCTACCCCCATCCCCTGAAAAGGGTGGGAAGGGTTTATTTTAGCATGATTATATACCGTAGCTTTAAAAAATGGATTTTTTTATATTTGAAGGGGAGTTCTCGAGATATTCGCACATGTTTGATTTTTTGCAACTACAGCGCCATCTACCAAAGATTTTTAAAGATTTTTTGGGTAAAATAATTGCATTTTTTCGGAGAATACGAATTTGCAATAAATATTAGGGGTTCCCATTTGAAATTTCAAAGTTGCCTCCATCCAACCCCCTACGAGGGGTGCAGTGGGTTAATTTTGGAACTATTGAAAAGCATGCAAAATATTTGACATTTTTTGACTAGATGTGTATTTTTCGAGATTTAGAATTCTGACCGTTTCGGGGTTTGGAATTAAAATCCGTGCAGGAGAGCTTATAAACCCCGTGCACTGGTTTATTGGATTTCTAAAATTCAGGATGAATCGGTTGTTTTTCCTGATCCAGAAGAAGATGCTGAGGCCCTGTTCATGGAGCAAATCGGCTATTTGATGAGTCATGGGTCCGGCAAATGTTAAGGTGGAGAAATTGGTCGGTCTATTGCACTGGTTGTTGAGACGTTTCAGGGTCTTCTTAAGGATGCTGAGGATTGATTTAGTAACGGCGTCAGGGAAATTTTTAGATCTAGTGGTGACGAATTCTCTCTTCTAGGACATAGTAGAGATAAGTCATGGATCTTCTGAAAGGGTGCGGGCCATAATCCCGACAGCCACAATCCCGACACCCAGAATCCCGACAACCACAATCCCGACAAGCCACGTATTCCCGACAGGTTACAATCTATTATCTCGACAAAGCAGAATCCCATTTATTTCTATTATGTCTTATGGGAGTGCTGTTGTATGCGGAGTGCTCTTGTTTTTGATTCTGTATGTGTACAATTTTATCATTGGCTTTATTAACTTTATTAATATTTTTAGTTTATTTTTCAATAAATTGTTCAATAAATTGCGATTCAATAAAATATTTATTACTTTTAATCAGAATGAGACGTTATGTGCAATACCACGAAGATAGTTCATCAATTGTCGGTTTACTCTGTCTCTAAATACTGCCATATGTCTTCTGTCTCTGTCGCGTACAGCTTATCTCTCCGTGAAAAATACTTTCCACTTCTACATCTACTAGTTGTTGTTCTTTTTGAAGCTCTTGTATAATTTTGAAAAGACCAACATGACTGCGGCCAAGCAATGTCTCCCATCTCCTGTGCTTGTATTCATTTGTTACCTGTCGGGAATACGTGGCTTGTCGGAATTTTGGCTTGTCGGGATTTTGGCCTGTCGGGATTTTGGCTTTTCGGGATTTTGGCTTGTCGGGATTTTGGCTTGTCGGGATTTTGGCTTGTCGGGATTTTGGCTTGTCGGGATTGTGGCTGATTCTGGGTGTAGGGATTGTGGCTGTCGGGATTATGACCCTAACCCCTTCTGAAGTTGTAGCTGATGGTAGCCGTCTTATATTGCATCGAATATGCGGAGTCGAAAGGAATGATGCGGACAGATTCCGTAATATTCTCTATTTATCTTTTCCATGATATTGACACAATGATTATTGTTAAATCAATTTGAACAATGCTAACAAAGGTGGATGTAAATATTCTTAGATATCTATAAAAACCTCCTAAATTAAAATATTGACAATTTTTAACGATTGACAATTTATTTTATGACCCAAAAATAAAAATCAACTGAACAACATAAAAAACTATATATGAAATAGATTGAAAAAGTAATCTACTATGAAGAAACCAGCCCGCCTTCTCCCATTACCTAAATATACCAGTCTAACATTGCCGATTAATTTCCAAATAAAAACATATTAAGAATTTATGCACAGTTTTAAAACTAACCATTTCGAGGAAACAATAATTTTGAAGCCAATAATTTTGAAAAAACATTAATTTTGAAAACCAACAATTTAGAAATGCCTAAAATTTTAAAATACGAGGCGCATCCAGAAAGTAAGTTTCCCGATGTTTTCCCCTTTAAAGTAAACGTAATTAGCCGTGTCAATTGCGCATGCGTAACAGATCTATGACGTATCAATCATATGCCAGCCGGACAGGTCCCGCCTCGTGCCAGTAGCGTGGTAGCAATGGTCCGAAATGAGAAACTGTTATTTCTTCTCCCGCCGCCTGCGAGGTTCAGAGACAAATGAAGAAAGAGACTGGCAGTGACCTCCCGTCTAGTGGTGCCTTCGCGCCGCCATTACGGGATTGGCAAAAAACGCTGATCGCCGGAGGCAATGCATGTGAATCAATCGCAAACAATTATTTTTTATAATATCTACCCAAGATATCTGGATGAATTTATTATGGGACCACCAGAAAAACTTGCTCAATTAAACAAAAAATAATCATCCAAATCGGCCCATCCGATAAAAAGTTATTTGGTGATAAATAAAGTTATTCTTAAACATAAATTTAAAAACAAAGTTTAAATGAAAAAGGAGGTCGAGTTATATTAAACAATCAACTCTCCTTTATAAATTATAATTTGAAAGTTAATAAAATAAAATATACAGTTCACTAATTATAATCCAAATTATTGCTGATTAATACGAGATGTACAAATTATAATCCCCCCTTCTAATAACTAACTGGACGAAATTCTCATACATATTGGTCAAATCGTTTTTTTAAAAAAGATCCAATACTTCAGTTCACAAGTAATTATATTATTAGTTAATTGCTTATTACAATATTTGGATTAATAAACCGATTATTTTATTGAACTGAGAATTATTTCTTCCTTTTCGTTTTTTGTTAAAAAAAAAAACAAAACAGTTTAAGTACCTTTTCAAAAATATTTTAGGTTACCAGGTTTTTTTTAATTTAAAATTTTTAAATCAATTAGTTAATATTTGATAAATTATGTTAGGTTTGTTTATTGATAGCAATTAAACTTTTAAATATCCTTCCAGTTTAAATGTCCTGCTTTACAAATATTCCATTATTATCAGATTAACAAAAATTAAAATTGCATTTTTTTTATTATCTTAAAACAATTTTGTGACGCAGCTTTTAAATTTTTTTTATACATGTAGTATAAACATCTGATATTTCAGTAAACATAGGTATAAACGTTTTTATTGTGATGAATACATTAGAAAAAAACTGTCACGCAAGAAATAAGCACCAAGCTCTTACACCCGTGTATAATAGATATTTCAAAGCTAAACAAAAAAATTAGAAAACGAAACATTTGCGTTGTAGATTTCCAAAGGATGATATTCTTCGTAAAAAGTGGATACATCTTTTATTTCGGCAACAAAATCATACAGCATTTTTTATTAAACATTAAATTAATGACAAATTGATTGGCATTAAATTTACCAGGTTAAAATTGAGTGCAGGGCACAAAACATTAATTCATGTATGTATAACTCTGATGAATATAATCATGAATCCATATCAGATGACGCGTCTCAATATTATCCAATCCCTGATATTAAAATCTTGTCAAAATATTGTGATTGGGCAGGATTCGTTTCTAGGTCTGTAATTAAATTTATAATCTGCATTTAATGTAAAGAAGCGTTGAAAGAGCAATATCAGAGCTACCACAGCCTTAATTTCATTGAGAAAAAAAAAAGGAGGCCTTATCACACCATCGAAAGATGTAGTATACCTGTGCAAAATTTCAGAAAAAAATCATTAGGAGTGAATTTTATAATCTAGGAGAGCAAAGAGCTATTAAATTGAATATGCCTATCAAAATTCTAGCAAAAACATTATATTTTATAACCGAAAACAAAATTAATATTTTCACTAATTTAACTCACCATTCATTTGAAATGAGCCCTTCTGACGATCATGTGCTTCGACTTATTAGACTTATTGTCATCACATACTGTAATATTCGATATCACCATGAAACGAAGCGACTGACAGAAAAAATAAATGGAGAAAACATACGCAGTGTCTTATCACGACTTATTATATTTAAAAATCAATAAAGAATAAATTAAGTTAAATTATTTATGTAACTGAAGCTATTTTCGAAACTCCATTAATAATACTGTATGAAGAGGCTTCAAATTTACTTTTTATTTAACAATACAAATGAAAATATTTATTAGGTATTAAGACTGATTAAGTTATAAGAATCAACTTTTTTAATAATAAAAATCAGTTAAGACTTAAAAAATAAATTTATCCTTCCTCTAGATTCACTTACTTTCACCATGGATGAAGAAATAACTTTGCTTCTTCAGTTTTCTTCATCTATGCTTTCACTTGTCTCTGGCTAAGCCTCCATTATTACAATAACGATAGGAGTTGCGAGTTGTACGCGCTCTTTTAAAAATTCGTAAGGCACTGAATCAGCTATTGGAAGTCATTAAAAGTATACGTTATCGTTAGTTAATGCAATAAAGTTTTTTTTTAAATATCAGAAAACAGATTACGCTTACTAATACCTCTTGAAGTCATCTACAAAAACAGCTGAAATAACATTGAGAACATACGCCACCTTAGGTTTCTGCCATCTGCAGTTCTCTTAATGGCGATCGCTGCACTTCCGGTGGCACCAGTAGCGCTCAGCAAAATGAATAGGGCACTGCCAGTCTCTTACTTTCATTTGTCTCTGGCGAGGTTCGGTCGGTGATAAAGTTCTTGAATGCACAAAGTATTGCGCCAATTGAAATTCATCGCCTGCTCTGTCAGGTCTATGGGCCGAACATCATGAGTAAGCAGATGGTGCGTCGCTGGTGTAGGCAGTTTTCCGAAGGTCGTCAAAGTGTCCATGATGAAGAGCGCAGTGGGCGACCATCCCTCATCAATGATGATCTTGTTGAGCTTGTGCGGCATCCCTGATCTTGCTCCCAGCGATTTTCACGTTTTCTTGCATCTCAAGAAATTACTGTCCTCCGGTGAGCGTTTTGGCAACGACGAAGAGCTGAAGACGTCTGTCACACGCTGGTTCCATTCACAGGCGGCAGAGTTCTACGGCAGGGGGATACAAAAGTTGATCCTACGATACGACAAGTGTCTAAATTCTGATGGTGGCTATGTTGAAAAATAGCTGAAACATTGCTGTACTTGTTGCCAATAAATATGTTCCTGTAAGTGTGAGTTCTTTTTTTTTTAAATAGGGAAACTTACTTTCTGGATGCGCCTCTGAAGACTTAAATGAAGTTTTCCAGGATGGCCAGGCCAATTGCTGACATAACACTTGTTGGAAAGTTCATGGAAATTTTCCAGGATATAAGTCGAAAATTATTTACTGACCCAATGTCAGTATCCCAAACACAAACATTAAAATCGAGGCGGTGACTGCTGGCTTCATCGTAGAATGTACATAATTCAAATTTCCGAAGCAAGTTTGATATTAATTTTGAAAAAGTTTTAACTTGAAAATTATTTATGCTAATGAGATCCAAAAAGTACGTTAAAAACTTCTTATATGTATTTTAACGTTTTCGAGCGGAACCCGCCGCTAATATTCAGAAATATGTAAAAAAGAATGATAACAAAACTTAAAAATAAAAAATAAAGACTAGAAAATAAAAAAGGAGGTCATTTGATATGTACGCAGATCAAATAATACACCAACCACTGTGTACATCATATGACGCTTTGGCAAGAGTATTGTCCGATTTTTTAATCCTTTGCAATTTATTCTGTGCCCGTAGCATGACAGTGTATAGCCAATGTGACAATGATTAAGCCTGATCGCTCTTTCATATTACTGTAACCGTGAATAAGAGAGCGAACAGGCTGGCCAGTGTAATTCGCATCACTGTCCGATCAAGGAATTTCATAGATCACATTATCTTAATCCACTACTTATGGAACACAAAGTCGTGTTTATATTGATCTTGAAGTTTATGTAGAACTACTTACATTAACATTATTATCCTCGCTGTCATTCATGACATGCATATTAACTAACTGCTTTCTAATGGTATTATTAATCTTTGGGACTATTTGTATATTTTGTTCCTGAAAGCATTTTTTAATTGCGAGAAATTAAAAACCGATGGGTAACCTTTTTCATTGCTCTATGTGATTTAAAATATTCATTTTCTCTTTCTGAAAACACTTGATCATCATCCTGCTAATTATATGTGGAGGATATTTATTATTAACGATATTATTAATTAATTTATGTATGTATGCAGGTAACAAAGTAGGAGAGCATACCAATCTTGCTCTCTGTATAAAGTTTAAAATTGTGTTTACTTTGTAATTTAAAAGAATTTTAGAAAAATAAAGCGGCCAATTGTTTCCTTGTTTTTCCTTTTCGTATATGCTAAAAAATAAATTATTGTATTATCTATAAATAGATATATCTAAAACTTTCAATTCTCCATTTTCAAATTGATGACCCTGGTATTCAAATTGGGAATTTGAGGCTAGATAAAAGATCAAAGCATTAACATTTTCTAAGTTAGTGATGACAAGAATGTCATCCTCGTAACGTATTCAACAATTAATGTTAGGTAAAAGAGGTCAATTATTGATGATATCTTCTTCCTAATGATTTAGATAAATATCTGCCAGAATAGAGAATAGGGGATTGCCCCTAAGAGGACTGTTGTGTTGCCTGTAAATTTTATTGTTAAACATGAACTGGTAATTGTCCATCAATAATCTAATAGTATTTATATTGTTAATCACCACCTCAAAACAGCATTTTATTTTTCAATTTGGTTTTGATGATTTATAATATGGCCACTACCTGCATGTTGTTATATATATCCTTGAAGTCCAAGATATATATGTTCCATAAAGGTTCTAATTTAATACTATTAAGAATATTTTTTACTTGATGCGAATTTTAACAGTATAATAAAAAACGTAAAATATTGTTTTAAGGAAATGGACATAAACCGAGCTAAATTGAACGTAGCCGCTTCATAAGTGCAAGTAATCGGTCGGACCAAAAAATTTCCTTATGTATTTTTACAATGGTGAAAAATTTATTCAAACCAAAATTTCTAGGTTTTTACTTTTTTAAAGTGTCTTCATCTATAATATTCTGTTTTTTAGGAAGGTCTAAACTTTATACAGTTTGATTCAAATAAAATTTAGATTTGTTTTAAATTTCAGTCCTAAAACGTGAGAATTATTATTTCTACAGGGTGTAAATGGACGACGTTTCACATATTTAAGGATATGTAGAGGATGAAACTCTGAGCAACAAAATCTAGTCGCGATTTTCGATCTGAGGCTCCGTTAAAAATTAATAGCGCTAAGTTAAAAATTGCTCAGCGTCTGTACCCAAGATAGATTTCCGGAAGTGATGTCACGAAACTTTAAAGCACTATAACTTTTTAACGGATCCTCAGACGAAAAACGCGACTAGACTTTTTTGCTCAGAATTTCACCCTCTACCTGCCTTATAATTTGGGCACGACCTTTTAGAATCACCCTGGCCGATACCGATAGAGATATTCCTTACCGATACCGAAATTTAAAGCGCTATACTTTTTAACGGAGCACAGATCGAAAAAATCCACTAGACTATTTTGCTCAGAGTTTCATCCTCTACATATACTCAAATTTGTGAAATGTCGTCTATTTACACCCTGTATAATCTTCTGTTTTCTATAAATAATCTTCTTTTCTTTGTATAACCACCATTCGGCCTTTGTCCGCATTATTAAGTACCGAAAGGTGCTATATGCTATCAGTGTGGGGAAACGTGTGCGTCTGTCTGTCTGTCTGTGCGTCTGTCTGTCTGTCCGTCTCTCTGTCTGTCCGTCCGTCTGTAACTCAAACTTCTCCGAGGCTATGAAAGATTTTCAAAATCTGTTTTCGTCAGTCGATGAATATGGTTCATGGCACGAACCAGTTACAAATATTATCTAAGTCGGTTCATTGCCACGTGCACAAATGGTATCTCTATTTTCCCGCCTAGCAATTTTTAATGGAAAGATATATTGAGTAATATATCAAACAAATCGTAAAGACGAGATAGATGCGGTTATTCATTATTATTTTCGTTAGTCGATGAACATGGTACATGGCACGAATAAATCACAAATATTATCTACATCTGTTCAATAGCCCTTTTACAAATGGTACCTTTACGACTCCACATAGCAATTTTCAATGGAGAGATATATTAAGTAATATATCAAACAAATCATATTGACGAGAGAGAAGCGGATATAAATTACTTTTTTCGCCAATTAATAAATAAGGTTGCGGGAATGAACCATTTTGAAAATGGTTGAAATCGAAACAATGACACGTGTTCTAATAGTACCCTTATGACACCCTCAAAAATTTTCAGTGCTAAAATATGGCATGTAATATATCAAACGACTTGGAATGATGTGTCAGGAATGAATGTAAAGTAAAATTAACGATAGTCGAAATGGTTTCAAGGAACCTAGTTTAGTGGAACCATTATGGTTCATTGGAAATTTCAATGCTAAAATATGGCGTGTAATATATCAAACAACTTGGATTGATGTATCATGAATGAATATTACGTAATATTAATGATAGTTGAAATTATTTTAAAGGTACGTGGTTTAATGCTATTATTATGGTCCATTAGAAACTTCCAATCTGAACATAGGGCGGTTTAAAAATATAGTTCCGCGAATGATTTAGTTTAACCTTTCGTTATTTGGTTATGTCATTCGTTAATGGCTTTATAAGTACCAAAAGGTGCTTTATGCTATCAGTGTGGGGAAACCTGTCTGTCTGTCTGTCTGTCCGCCTTTAACTCTAACACCTCCGAGCATATGAAAGTTTTTCAAAATCTGTTTTCGTCAGTCGATGAATGTGGTTCATGGTACGAACCAATCACAAATATTATCTAAATCGGTTCATTGGCACGTGCACAAATGGTTCCTCTATTTTCCCGCCAAGCAATTTTCAATGGGAATACATATTAAGTAATATATCAAACAAATTGTAATGACGAGATAGAAGCGGATATAAATTACTAATTTCGCCAATTAATAAATATGGTTCCGAAAATGAACCAATGGCACGTGCTCTAATAGTAACTTTATGACACACTCAAATGTTTTCAATGATAAGTTATGGCATGTAATATATCAAACGACTTGGAATGACGTATCATGAATGAATATAACATAAAATTAATGATAATCGACACTGGTTTCAAGGAATCTGGTTTAATGGAACCATTATGGTTCATTGGAACTTTCAATGCTAAAATATGGCACGTAATACAGTACACTGAGTTAGCAAAACTCATGGGATAGCAAGCACATTGATTGATGGGCATGACTCACGAATTCACAAGGGTATCGGTTTCTGGGAATGGACCCTTAGACTTTGTGGGAAGAGCTTGGATAAGTGATTAATCAGAAATGGCACGTCGTCGCGAGTTGACGTCTTTTGAACGGGGTATGATAGTAGGTGCTCGACGTATGGGATGTTCCATTTCGGCAATGTGCAGGAATTTGGCTTTCCCCGCTCAACTGTCTCCAGGATGTATCGGGAATGGCTGGATGAAAGCATCACAGTCCACAACAGGCACCATACCGGGCGTCCAGCTGCCCTGAATGATCGTGTCTGGCGACACCTGGGACGAATGATTCAGAGAGATAGGAGCGCAACAGTGCAGCAAATCACAGACCAGTTCAATACTGGCCGCATTAGAAACGTCTCTCGGTGGACAATCCGTCGGAATCTGCATACCCTCGGGTTTGGCAGCCGTCGCCCTACACGGGTGCCAATGCTTACCCAGCGTCATCGGACACTCCGGCTTGCATTTGCCACCAACCATCTTGGCTAAACTCTGCAACAGTGGCGTAACGTCATATGGTCAGATGAGTCACGATATCAACTGTACCACGCTGATGGGAGGCACCGTGTGTCGCGCAGACCTCACGAAACGATGGATCCCGCATGCCAACAGGTGGTGGTGCAGGGAGGTGAGGCGTCAGTGATGGTCTGGGGTGCATTTTCTTGGTTTGGAATGGGCCTTCTGGTTATCCTGGACCAAACGTTGAATGGTCCACGGTATCGTCAACTCATGGGAGACCATCTGCACCCGTTTTTGACATTTCAACACCCTGACGACGTAGCAGTCTTTCAAGATGACAATGCTCCACCACATTGCTCCAATGTCGTCCGCGAATGGTTCGAGGAGCATGCAGGAGAGATCCAACGACTGAGCTGGCCAGCTCGGAGCCCTGACATGAATCCCATATGGAGCATATCTGGAATGCTGTTGAAGTCAGGCTCCGGGCACTGGATCATCCGCTCACGAACGGGCAGCAACTATCTTCGGCTCTGCAGACTATCTGGTGTCAACTGCCTCCAGAAGTGTACCAGGGACTTGCAGACTTACTACCACGCCGTAATGCTGCACTCCACAGGGCCAGAGGTGGCCCAACCAGATATTAAGTAACTATCCCATGAGTTTTGCTAACTCAGTGTATATCAAACGACTTGGAAGGATGTGTCATGAATGAATATAATGTAACATTAACGATACTCGAAATTGATTTCAAGGAACCTGGTTTAGTGGAACCTTTATGGTTCATTGGAACTTTCAATGTTAAAATATGGCATGTAATATATCAAACGACTTGGTTTGGTTTGGTTTATTTGGTATTAACGTCCATTTCAACTGCTATGGCCATTTCAGGACGATGTTGTAGGGGCCGCAAATTTTGCCTTTAACGTGCAGCCGGCAAACGACTACACGTGACCAATGGCTTTACTTCCCTCCTGAAGAAAGTGCATTATCTCAGGATTTTCCCCATGAAAAAATCCTCGTCGTCCTCTGCCGGGATCGAGCCCGCGTACTCGGGCAACAGAGGCGATCATGCAACCTCTGAGCCACCGAGGGCGATCAAACGACTTGGAATGATGTGTCATGAATGAATATAACGTAAATTTAATGATAGTCGAAATTTATTTCATGGAACCTGGTTTAGTAATACCATTATGGTTGATGTAACTTTCAATGCTAAAATATGGCATGTAACATATTAAGCGACTTGGAATGATGTGTCATGAATGAATATAACACAAAATTAATGATAGTCGAAATTGATTTCAAGGAACCTGGTTTAGTGGAACCATTAAGTTTCACTGGAACTTTAAATGTTAAAATATGGCACGTAATATATCGAACAACTTGGAATGATGCATCATGAACGAATATAACGTAAATTTAATGATAATCCAAACTGTTCTAAAGGTATGTGGTTAATGGTATCATTATGATCCATTAGAAACTTACAATGTTACATAAGGCGGTTAAGAATATGGTTCTGCGAATTGTTTAGCTTGACCTTTCGGTACTTGGTTATGTCATTCCTTAATGGTTTATTTATCATCAATTTCTTTTCTTTTATCATTTGTTCTTTGATACAGTGTTATTTCTTTTATCATTTGGTTTTGTTTTCTGGATCTTAATGTTTGAGTTTGGGATAATGACATTGGGTCAGTAAATAATTTTCGGCTTATATCCTTGAAAATTTCCCTGAACTTTCCTACAAGTGTGGTTATTTCAACTTACTTACATACTTACTTACTTTTCAAACCCGCTTATGCGTTAGGGTCGCGGGGGCAGTAGCCCTATGGAGGATCTCCAGCGAACGCTTTCTTCCGCCATCAGGCGCATGTCCTCCCTGTTAATATCCAAGCGACTCGAACCCAGATTCTCCATGTAGTCTAGCGACCTGGTTCTAGGCCGACCCCTTGGTCTCTTACCCACCGGCTTGGAAAATAACAACTGCCTAGGAAGACTAGTTTGCGGCATCCGTATCACTTGGCCATACCAGCGCAACTGAGATCTCTCAATGCGGAGAAGTAGCGGCTCAACACCTAAAGGTTCCCTTATTGTGCTGCTGTACACTCTATCTAGTAGGGTAACACCTGCCACACCTCTCAGAAATCTTATTTCGGCCGGTTGTACCCGCGATCGCACTCTTTCGATCATTACCCAAGCCTCATGACCATAGGTGAGATTGGGGACAAAGATAGATTTGAAGATGGAGAGCTTGGATTTGTTACCCAGCTCGCGTTTCGTTACCACGGATCGCCAAGTTCACGTCTGACACAGCTTGCTGCACCGATCCGAGCATCCAATTCTTTCTCCTACTGTCCATCACTCGTGAATGCAATCCCGTGATACTTGAATTTCTCCACCTGTCTCAATGAGGCTCCCCTAACATGGAGAGCGCACTGAGCAGGCTGTCTTGAAAGGACCAGAACCTCGGTTTTAACCACACTGATCTTCATCCCAGCTTCTTCACATTTGGCTGCAAACCGTTCTAGTGCATGTTGAAGGTTCGTTGCGAGAAGACCCAAGGAGGACAAGGTCGTCAGCAAAGAGCAACCTCTCCACCAGGCAGTCGCCCACACAAACACGCCCATCACCTCGGCTGCCCCTGTCTATCCAGTCCATAAAGATAATGAACAGGAGGAGCGAGAGTACGCACCCTTGGCGGAGTCCAACACCCACAGTGAACGGTCTAATTTACTGCCATTTATCTAGACACACATCTCAGAGCTTTCAACAATTGACCGATTTCATAAGCTCCGTCCCTAACTCAGTAGCCCCGCCTTCATTCAAGATGGCTGCTATTGGTGGTATTCCATGTGCAAATGCTTCCTCCAAATCGACTAGAACCCATTCCTTGAACAAGTTACGCGTTTCCAAACTCGAAATTGGTGTATAATTTGCGATAAAACAAGGTGTGATTAGCAAAAGGCTGTGTTTCTTTTAGTATCCTTTGCATTTGCTGCATTTACAGCTCTTCTTTTTCCTTCTGGAGCCTGTCTTCCTCTTCTCTTGCTCTCTGCTCACGGAGATATTCCTCTTGTTCAAGATTTTGTCTTTCAACTATACATTTCGTATGATTTCTTCGATTTACACGACATAAACTACTTCGACTGTTTGTTTGTCAGGTTATTTATGGTGAGATTTTATAGGCAGATTGCGAGATGGAATGGAATCTTTCTTTAAATTTTTTATCTCGTACAAATAACCTAATAATTATTAATTTCATATTATCTCTTTTCATTCAAAAAATGTAATAACAAAAGTGTTCATACCCACTGGGTAACGAAACAATCATTCTCTTTAAAGTGACCACAGCAAACTCTCATATGCACCGAAACTTTTTTGTCAGCTTGAATCTTAACAATCCATTCATGTCGCATTTGTAAATTCATAGGAAATCTAGAAAACTAACTTTGTTACGACCTTGTTTATTGGTGCATTGTAGCACACAACAATTCAACACCATGTTCAATTTTGAATGTGTACAACTGTGCATAAGAATGTAGAAAAACAGCCATATGTAAGTAAAAAAAAACAGCCGGTTCGGTGGCCGAGAGCGTTGAGGCGCAGATCTTGCTTCTCTCGTAACCAGAGAGTCGCAGGTTCGATTCCTGCCAAGGGCATGGATGTTTGTGTTTGTCTATTTTACCATTATCCTTTCATCCCAGAAACCTAGTCACTTGGATAAAAGGGGAGATGACAGGCTTAAAATCAATCAATCCATCCATCCATCCTTCCAAATAAAAAAACAGCGTGCATTATAACTCATTATTCTATGTTTATAAAATTACCTATAATACATTACAATATATAGACAAGCGTAAAAAATAGAATCCACTAGAAATCGTTTCGAGGAGAAACCTTCACGAACGCGTCAAGAGCTTCTTATTTAAGCAGGAGTATTAATTCTCTGAGAGTGTCAGAGGACCCATGAAATGATGCATTATACCAGACCGCTCATAAAATATCTACATTTACGATCGAGACCAGCCAACGATACCTCTCAACAATTCAAGTTTCCAGAGATCACACATTGAAAGTTACACCCGATCCCACCTACAACTGCCATCTTGAACTTCTCCATTTTGTTGACGTATAAGAGAACCAATCACAGGCGATAATGAAATCGGTTAATCGGCCGGGTCATGCTGGAAAACGTCATTAAGGTCTTCATTTCTATGCATTCAAAATTCTCAAATTGTATGTTTTTTTAAATTATATACATTTCTAAATTGTTGGTTTTCAAAATTAATGTTTTTTCAACATTATTGGTTTCAAAATTATTATTTCCTCAAAATTGTTAGTTTTAAAACTGTACATAAATTCCTAATGGGGGAAGGCGGGCTGCTGTTTCTTCATAGTAGGTCAGTTTTTCAAACTATTTTATATATTTTTTTTATGTTGTTCAGTTGATTTTTATTGTTGGGTCATCAAATAAATTGTCAATTGTTAACAATATTCTTAATCTATGTTAATTTATTCTATCAATGCTCATAATGTTAATCCCTATCGAAAAAGTATGGTAATTTCATTATTGAATTGGTTGCTCTTTTACAACTTTTGGATAAATGTTACGTACTGTAACGGTCACAGATCAAGGTAGCACAAGGACGTGAGCAACTCCAGATATCTTTCGCTTCCTTACCTTACAGAGGTAGTTTCTTTCATAGTTGAATAATCTGAATGTATAAAAGAACCAGATCATTAATCTTAGATAACACAAACCCTGGAATAAATATTATAAAAAATGGACTTATCTTTTTTTGTTTTGATTTAGGTTCGATAAACCATAACATTCTCTTTCAAATTTCTTTCCTTTTGGAACGTCGAATTCTTATTCACCTACGAAGGACTGAAGGACAAAAACAAACTTAATAGTCAAACATTGACACCAATGTACTGACAAATAACCGTGGCTTTATTCTGCTTTTATATGTGAGCAAGAATATTCTAAAAATATAACAATATTAACAAAGATTAGATTGATTAATTTAATCATGAAGGAGTGAAATCTTTAGTTAACAATTCGCCAACGGGCGTTCAGAAAATTAAAAAAAAGGTTTTGAATATAGTCTTCTTCAACCATCAAAATCTCTTCAATCATGACCATCTCGTTATAGATGATAAATTGATTTTCCGTAAAGGAACTATTTTCCTCCTATTTTATCACTAAATTATGTTCAATCATTATTCTCTTTTGTCGACTCCTTTAATAAACAAACAACTGTTACTACTCTTTAGTGTTCTGTTCTTAAATTTCATAGAATAGCTCTCTCAGATTGTACCCTTTTTGGAATTAACAGTTTTTTCTTTTTTAACAGTTAACTCTGCACTATTTTCGTTAATATAATGACGAAGTGCGTTTATTTCCTTTTATTCTTTTGGTTTATTTCGTTTTATTCTTTATTCAGTTCAATATCACTGCGCACGCTCTTCTGGGGTCCTATTTTTTTTTTATTAACTTATAAAGTTTCTCAGAAGGATATTTTACTAGAAGAAGTTAAAAATATACGGTAAATACTATTATTTTTTCACTTGCAAATAAACGCGGTCAGAACACATGTCGGTAAGTTCGGGAAAGGAAGAGGGAAGGAGGGGAAACTAAAACTAACTAAGCGGCGTAAGGATTCCAAAATCTTAGCAAGATTTTGGAAAGGTTAGTACGGACTTACGACATACGAACACCACCTCACATGACGTTGAATCCTCCACAGGTAGCTGCATTTTCTCTTGGGTAGGAGTCGACCGGGTCGATGTTTATCGTCCATTTTGTACGTTGATCGAAGAATTTTACTTATTTCGTCAGTCATGTTTACTTCTCAGATGCCCTGGTACTGTCGAATCCGATCTAAAGTGAACTAAAAATAAAACGAAACGTTAAAAGGCAGCCTTATGTTCTAGATCTGGGCTATTAATTTTCTTTGTACCAGCTAGACAGGATTTTTGATCTATGTTGATTTCTACGAAGTCATTTTTGAGAATCTACTCAAAAGAATATGTGTTTAGCCGTGAATATCTCTGTATTTCACTATATCATTGTATGGCGATTAAGAATATCGTAGAAATATTCTCCTTTTACTTCTTCCGTGTCATAGTATTATTATTTTTTTTCCAAATATCTAAGAGCAAATCTTGACACCTCTTGATATCAACATGGCGAGCTGTGTTTTCTTTTCATAAAAAAATTATTATTATTCCTTATATCTTTTATATCTTTCGTCGTTAAGGCGGATAAAAATTCTTTTTTAACCAACCTTTGTTGCTCGTATATCATCATTGTTGACGTCAACAATAGTTTACGTCATTTCAGACCTATAATTGTTGCCTTTTAATTTCTTAAGAAGAGGCGATTATTTATACGTCTATCTTTGTTGAGGGTAGAGAAATGGAGATAGGAGAGATCTGCGCGTCATAACGTTTTAGAACGTTACAGTACTATAGCTTGTAGCAGAGTGAATAAGTTACATGTGTTATAGAAGGGGGAGGAGATTGTTGTTATTGAAAAAAAATTATTCGAATTCCTAAAAGATAAATATCATAAATAGATTAAATTTTATTTAAATTAAATTATTTCTTCTATTAATGTAGTTCGAAGTGAGGCACCGTAAACAAAAGTTAACAGGGACATTAATGGTCTATGGATCAAATCTTCAATACGCACATTAACCTAAACGAGTTAACTGAGTTACTTCATGCGCCGAGTAGCTTGATATCCTGCGGAGCATACAGAATGAGATCTCTCCCTCAATACCAGCTTTAACTTAGTTGCGCTGTCCCGACATGGAACACCAGATCCATCCAGAAAATAAGATTATTATTTCACCGACTATGTATGTATCGATCACCGTGAACAAGTTGATGCAATATTTATTGATTTCAGAAAAGCTTTTGACTCAGTCAATAATGCATGTCTACTTTACAAACTTGCCTCTACTGCTTTTTGTTGGTGCGACTCTAAAGCTACTCGGTAGCTATTTAAACAATCGCCTATCAGTTGTTAATATCAATGGCTGCCTCTCCACTCCCTATTACCCTACAGCCGGGGTACCTCAAGGATCTGTCCTGGGTCCTATTCTGTTTTCAAACTTTGTTTCTGACCTCGCTTCTCTCCTCTCAGACGTGGAAGTTCTTTCTTATGCTGATGACCTCCTATTTTTCACTACGGTCTCGTCCATTGAAGATATGCAGTGGCTACAGCATGTTCTGAATCTACTCTTAATCTGGTGCAACAATAATCATAAATTTCTTAACATTGAAAAGACATGCCTTATGACATTCACGAACAAAACTAATCCCTTAAACTCGTGTTATTTTCTCAACAATGTGCCGTAATCGTATGCGTGACCTGGGACTTCTCGATTGCTTTTCACATTTTCGCAAGTGTGCCTATCGCTCTCTCGGCTTCATTCTGCGCAACTGGTGCTCCTTCAAATCTCCGATTACATTTCTTTATCTTTACAAAAGTTAGTGTACTTCCACGATAATAATTGAGATGAATACGTGTATATAATAAAAAGATGATTGTATTTCTTTCAGTTCAAGAACTTTTATGAACAGTAACTGTTAATTTGTGAATGAAATTACATGAATTAGTGACTTTGAACTTGAATGATTCTACCTGAATGTTATTTGATTTGCTATTTTAATTATAGTGATTTGCGGTTGTTTTAGATGAACATTCCTTGAAAAATGAACTGTTGAGAAATCTTGAATTAAACTTTAGTGTCGCTATATAATTTACATAATCCATATTAAGTCAATGTTTATGATGTTGTTTATCTTAACGAGAAAATTTTAAATCTATACTTTGCATATTTATAATTACCACTTATTCATTTACGAATTTTGACCCATTTTATTTTGTGACTATGTATTATTTGTTATGGATTTAATAAACTGAATAAGAAGGGAGAGAGAGAGAGAGAGAGAGAGAGAGGGAGAGGGAGGGAGGGAGGGGGGGAGGGAGAGACACGAGATTGCCCACTGGATGGAAGCAAGAAGAATTCATCGTGGATGACTACCAGAGGTCAACGAACCACAGGTTTGGCTGAGCTTTTGATGAATTCATTTTGAAACACCATTATGAAATAAGAAAAGTATTATCTCAGGATAATTTCTTTTCTCAAAAAGGGGAGCAATGTGGATCTTAGACTTTATTATAACCACAAATATAAGCCAATTTTAACTTAAGAAGCTTTCACCTTCTATTTGGAAGAAGCTGGAATTATTTTAATGAACAATTGCACCTTTATTATATTTTTATGCCTCATCAGAAGCTATTCTCATTAGGTTTAAACTGATTACATTCCTGTTGTATTATATGAAGATAATAGACTTTAGAAACATAAGAAGTATTGGGAATTTATTATAATACAATCAATTGTCAGTGAAGGAGTGGGTTTCCTTTCTTGTAAGAAGAGATGGACGATGAATAGATGTTTGTCCATCCCCAATTTGGTGGAGCAATTTGAGACACCGTGGGAGCAGCTCACGTCGCTTCTCTCCTCGGAGTCCATAGTTCACAAACTGACTTTGGCTATCACCTAAGATGATTGACATCTGTGAGGTGATGTTTTTCTCTCTTTCCACCAATTGCAATATTGAAGTTATTCTAAAAAACCCGTATTCATCAATACGTAATAAAGAATAGCAATTTGGGACGTTCTGAAGTGAGAAGTTTCGATTAGAAGAAATAGTGAGTTGCCCGCAAGACTTTGAGAAGAGCAGTATTCAATGCCCGCCAGACGCGGAGAGACGAGCCAGTTGCTACCCAGATGTAGAAATAATGGAAAAGCTGCCCGTTAAATTTATGATGATTAACGTATTTCTAACCAGTTAGAAACGTCAAGACTGAATGCTTGCACGAGAGGTTCCTGAACGATTTTCAGATGAGAAGGAGCAGAATGCCAGTTCCACGCATTGCTAGTTTTGACGCCGCCTGAGTCCGAAAGCCTGATGACCCGCCTTTGTTGTTTCATGAATGAGGAGAAGAACCGAGCGTGATCCGAGCCAGCCGCCGCCAACGAAAGCCATTCAGAGGGCCGCACCGAGAGCCATGCCTAGATCCACGCTGAGAGCCAGACGAGAGCTGCCGCTGATGCTTAGCCACCGTCCGCCGACGCCGACACTCCAGCTTTAACGAAGTCCTAAGAAGGAGAATTATCTTGTGACAATTCTCTCTCTATCTCTCACGACTATCAATACTTATTATTATAATGTTTAAATGGGTGTTAATGTTTAATTTGTTGCCTATCACACTAATGGAAAGGTTAAAGCAATAAGAAGTAACGAGGAAAAAGTTAGTATTTCTTAAAGGAGTCTAAATATCATAAGCTATTGTTCACCTTTTCCAGCCGGGCCTGTGTGCCGGAAAAATATTATATTTGTCTGGAGCGCCGGGCTGATTGGAGTTGCTGAGCTCCATTGTATTTCTTTATGAGTAAAAAACGCCACATATTGTCGCAGTTCGACATGAATGTTTTGTATTGTATTTTTTATTACGAAAGACGAGCACCATATATTGGCACTTGGTAGTTTAAGCCATGATTGATTATCATTTTCCAATTGAGTCCCGGGTCACACAGCTCTTATAAGATATGGCAATTCTACGTCAATAAAGAAAACAGAGATATAAGTCGAGATAATAACTTTATTATCGAAACAAATCATGAGCATACACAAGAAAACTTCTTGTTATATGGCTATTCAATGAATCTGCCTTCTGCGTCTAAAACTGTTTCAAAATAATGCGAGATCGAAACCGTCGACATGCGCGATCAAATGGTCATGGTTCATATTGGTCATTACTCGAACAATGGTAGCTTTGAATTCATCTTTGGTGTTATGGGGGTGTTCATTAACCTCTCTCTCTACAACGCTCCATATGTAGTAGTCCAACGGATTCAAGTCAGGGGAGTTAGGAGGCCAAAGGTTAAGGGTTACGTGATCATGGAAGTTGTCGGCCATCCATTCCTATTTCATGCGAGACTTCTCTGCTGGCACAGAGTCTTGCTGAAAGACTGTGATGTTTTCATGGACAACATTTCTGACTTTTCCTTCCGAAACATGGAGATCTTGGCAAGTGACCTCATGGATTTTCTGGGATGGTCATCGATGGCCTGCCGCACTTGTTGAATAAATTCAGGTGTTCTGATGATGTCAGATTGTGAGGCATTCTTTTAACACTTTGCTACTGGTGCAACATTGCATTCTTCGGTCTCCAACTCCTTCCGCACTTGCGACCTTTAGAAATCTTGATATCTCTAAATCACTGTGCTCTGTCTTTATTGCCACGATTAATGGATGTCTCTTCATGATTTGTGTTACTTGATGGTCCACCATTTTGCTTTCCGGAAACTGAAAGGACATACAATTTACTAGAGTGCAGCAGTAACCAAACGAAGGTGTGTCCTCAAATACCTTATGCACCCTGTATTAGTTGATTCTTTGTTCTTCCTGAGTTTCGTGAGTTGTGACATCTGCTTATTAAATCTTCTTTTTCGTAAGAGGACATCGATTGTCTTTTGTGGCATCCATTTTTCAGGGCGATGGACTAGATAACATTAATCTCCTTAGAGAGCTTTTCTTCATCAAGAGGTAGGCTCATTGCTCGGTTAATCATGTAGATAAATGTGGACATCTTCTGTTTCCACGGATGACAATAATCCGATGTAATATAACTCAGTTTGTTTAGATGGTTTTATGTAAACGTCTAAAACCAGGGAATTGTTTTTCCTTCAATTAGAATATCTAAAAAGGGGCAGTTTTCGGTCAATTTGTGTTTCATAAGTAAAGTTGATAGTTGGATAAAAACTGTTTAGGTGGCTGATGAAGTCTTCCAGAAGACAAAAATGGCGAAGATATCATCTAAATAACGGTAACAAGTTTTGGGGAATTAGAATTTACAATGAAATTTTAAAAATATTTCTAGTGAAATGGGACTTAAGCAAGATATCATTGGAGTTCCCCCAGACATCTTGTAATGTCGGCATTGGAATTGAAAAACATTATTATTAACACAAAGTAACGACGACAGGAAACCACAAATCCAGAATAATCATTTTAGTAATGCCTCAACAATAATCCTTTTAATGGATGAGACATTATTAAAATGATTATTGTGAATTTGTGGTTTCCTGTCGTCGTTAGTTTGACCATTGTGTTCACAGTTTCTTGGCTGATTTCTCTTATTAACACAAAGATTAGTAAGTGACATTAATTCCAAAATAACATTTTTTCCAATCCGGTTTTGGCCAAAATGTCTTGAAAAAACCCCCAAAGTTTCAGGCACAGGAATACTGGGGAACAAAGAATCGATATTAAAAGAAATTAGGATTTAATTCTCTGATAGTTGTATATTTTTAGTTTGTTCACCGTTTCTAAGCTATTTTTGATAGTGCTGTTGAATGAGGACAAATTCAAACTTTTAAACTCTTTGGCCAAGATTTTTGCAATCTGGTAAGTGGGAGCATCGATGTTTGAAACTATGGATCTAAATTTATTGCCCAGTTTATGAATTTTTGGTAACGCATAAAATCTAGGCAAAATGGGGTTGGCATTACAAAATGAATTAACATTTAAAATAGATTTTACATCCCGGATTAATATCGGTAAAGGGTCTTTTTTATTCCACAAAGGGACCTTCGTTAATTAAATTCGTTACATTTTCAATATAATTATTCTTATTGACAATGACAGTACAATTTCCTTTATCGGATTTTAAATAATGACAATCTTTTTCTTTGAGTAACTTAGTGAGGTTAGAAATTCTGTAACCGGGTTGGTTGCTACTTGCTGTGGTACGAATTTTGCAGTTACAGTTACCAGGGACCTTATGGTCGTAGACCGACGAGTTAGTTCCCAGAAAGCTTAATCGGCCTCGGTGGCTCAGTATTGCATGATCGCTTCTGATGTCCGAGTACGCGGGTTCGATCCCAGCCGAGGACGGCGAGGATTTTTCAAGGGAAAATGCTGAAATCATGGACTTCCTTCGGAGGGCAAGTAAAGCCGTTGGTCCCGTGTAGTCATTTGCCGGCTGCACGTTAAAGAACCCTTGCGAGGCAAAATCTGCGGCCCCTATAACGCCGTCCTGAAATGACCATAGCAGTTGAAAGGGACGTTAATACCAAAGAAACCAACCAACCAGAAGGCCGTATACAAAACAATTAACACACAAAAGTAGTCAAGTTCCAGTTAATTATCATAATTTGGCTATATACAAAACAAATATAATGGTCAATAATGATCTGGATACAATAATAAATATATATACACAATACACAATAGATAATCAGCAAAGGCTAATTAGATAACTCAGCACATAGTCCGTCGAAAGTAACAATAATAAATAGTAAATAGACAAATCCATAAACAACAAACAACAAATATAGCCTATAGGGTATTTACAATAAGAGATGATGTACTGTAGCCTGATATAATGATTAAATCATAACTTGGGCTAAATTAAATACATTGATATATTGTTCAAATGCTTTTTTTAATTAAATATACCATGTTAATATCTCAAGTTCTTTAGGTAATAAAGACCAATTCTTTAATCCCTTAACAGTAATATACCTACAACATTATTCCCGCTTAACAACCGCAAACAAATTTGGTCAGCATTACGAGTATGATAATTGTGCTCCTCATAGGTTGTCTTAATAATAATTGGGATGGACACCTTCAAAAGAAAATTTAAAACTTTATAAATAAGCAGCCAGATTGAAGAAAATAAATTTGATCAATATTTAAAATATGTAATAATCGAAATAAATGTGAGACCGATTCTACCTTCGGTATGTTGTTGACACTAAACTGTGGGACACCTAAACTTATTAATAATAAGTCAGATGACAAACCTGAATATGATAAATAATATTTCCTATCAGTTAGTAAGTTAGTTAGCCATAGCAAAGGCAAGCCACGAATTCCATAAAAGGTAGATAGTTTATACATTAGAAGCGAGGTTCGAATATTATCAAACGCTTTTGCGTAGTCAATAAACACTGCTGCAACAAATTATTCGCAGCCACTTAAAATAATACAAACTCAATTAATTCGAAACAGGCTGTTACGGTGTCATGATTGGGGACAAATCTATGCTGTTGAGGATTAACTAGGCGTTGGGAATAAACAAGTTGGAAAAAACGCACATAAAACAATTTTTCAAATATTTTTGCAAATACAGGAAGTGTGAAAATAGGCCTGTAATTAACATATTGTTTAGGATCACTTTTTTGTATATTGGACTTATTCTAGCTATTTTCAAAGCAGAAGGATGCATGCGTGAACTGATAGATCAGTTAAATAAGTATGATAGTGGAGCAGGTATCGCACTGTTTACTGCTATTACTATGTCCGAACGTATATCAAATGTGTCATAAATATAGGAAGACTTAAGCGAGATATAACGTCAGAACTTTTATCTGGAATCGATGGGGTAATATAAAATGAAAAGGGATTACATGGAATATCATAAGGTCAGTTAAGAATAAATTCGGAATTAAAAGTTGTCGTACTAGAAGAAGACAATAAAGTATGAAGAAATTCGTTTAGTTGTGATTTGTTAACTTGGTCATGATTTCGAGATTAGTCGAAATTCGAGATTGAGAAAGATTGGAAACATTAATAATTTATTTAGAGTTCGCCATTTGTCTTTCTTTGAACATAATTGATTAAAAAGTCTATTATAGTACGAACGTTTGGAATTATTTATAAGATTCTTTAAGTAATTAGAATGGTGCTTAAAGGAAAGAGTATTTGAAACAGATTGATTATGACGTCACTTCCGATAAAGTTAGTTCTTGTTTTTAATTTGGAAAAATATATGATAAGTTATCCGGGGCTTATGAAATACAACCAGATTAATAGAATTATTTTTGGATTTTCTAAATAAATACCGGTTATATCCTAGTTGGAATTGGGTTAAAAATAAAGAAAAATGATGATTAATATCGGAAGCAGATGATAATAAAGTAGATCAATCAGTTAATATTAAAAAAAAGAGTTAAACATTTCAATACGGTTCGAAGTGATAATACCTGAGTATGAAACTTGTTTAGGTTTAAATATGTTAGGACGGGTAATTTCGAAAATGAATAACAAAGGAAAATGATCGGTCAGGAAAATGATCGGTAAATAAGTACAGGAAGTTTAGTGTAGCACATATTTATAGCAGAATAAGTTTTGTGAGTGTATAAATAATGTGAGAACAAATAAGAAGTGGGTAACAAACCAGAACCGGATAAGGGATCAAGACGTAGGTTTGAATATGTAGAAGAGTTATAGTTACTTTTGAAAGTTATGGTTTCACCTCTGACTCATCTTCCTGCACCGATACGAGCATCCATTTTTTTTTTCCTGCCGCCCATCACTCGTGAATGAAATCCCGAGATACTTGAACTTCTCAATGGGGCTCCCCTAACATGGTGTCACGTGATTTGGAGATTCCAAATCATGGTGATGTAGTAGTTCGTCATCCAACACCCCGGTTCTACCGCAAGAATAATGAAGCAGCCGACTAGATGAAAAACAGAGAGATCAGGAGAGAAAAAGAAAACGGAAGAGAAAAAAAGGAGAGTTCCGGAAAAAGAGAGTGAATGCTGAATTCATCAAGTTGGGTCAAGAAAAAATAAGCGCCCCGAACTTAAGGCAGGATTGAGGGGGTGGCCGTGGCCTGGTTGTCTCGTCGGTTGGCTTGCCAATCGATGGAGTTCAGCAACTTCAGGCGCGGCCAGCTGCTGGTTGGGTGACGGCCTGGGCTTGAGGGCCACCGCTGGCGGGACAGCTATTTGGGGCGCGGCTGTTGGGGGACTTTGGTCTGACCCATTTGCCGATTGACCATAGCTGGTGTTCCAGCGGTTGGTGACAGCCTCCGGTTCGTTTATCCCCAGCAGCTCTTCCATCATGAAACCCCCCGTGCTTCGGAGGGCACGTTAAGCCGTCGGTCCCGACTGCTACTGTCATCTCGTAGCAGTCGTTATTAATGGGATGGCGCAAAACTCCCTCGTAGGAGTAGGTGCCGCAGATTATCGCTTGCGATAATCTACCCTCTGTACCAGATAAGATAAGGCAGGATTGAAGAGATTCAGCCGAGCTGAGTGCGATGGTGAATGCCGTGCTATTCAACATTTGAACGACGCAGGTGTTGCCAAGATGGCGAGCACGTCAACGGATGCTGGAGGACGAATTCAGCTTTGTGTACTCAATGGTGTGAAGACGTTGACGGCGACGGAGCATTCCGAGACAGGAGGGGATGGCCAGCTGGTTAAGGCGATGGCATACTTCTTGATATCAACGTGGGTGTCGGCATTAGCGATGACGCTAACACTTTGTCTATTGTGAAGCTGCAGGTGAACTGCATTGCTATTGTGCTTTGCAAGGTTTTCTCTGACGTCTTATGGAACCGTTGAGACCATAATAGACATTTAAATGGAGTGTGGCCCGGTAGGTTTATTAGCTTAAGTTGAAACAGGCCTGGGAAACACTCTTATTCGAGGCTAGTCATATTATTAACTTTCAACGTCGCTGCATTGCTTAACTTACTGTACTTTCTTGACTCAACAGTACAAGGGGTCGCGTTAAATTATATCTTATTGTGTCGAATTATAGTAGTGTTCCTATTGTTTTCCAGGGCAACGCACAAATCACTGTTTAAGGTTAGCGGGAGTGTTATACATTCGACCAGCTCCTTAGTGAACATTACTTGCAACGAAATTTCTACCAAACGTGATCTGAATTGAATTTCTTGCAATTATTTGATAGTGAGCTTTACACATTGCTTGGTTACACAGGGAGAATGATGAACTTATCGCGAGCCACAGTATTGTGTAAGAGTAGCTGGCTAAAGGCTTCACATCATTATTACTAATTTCTTCAAAATGTTGATTCTACCACACATAACAAAGTTTGTTATTTAATAGTGTTTTTTAATTTAGAACTCTTGAATAAAATCACTTAATTATTTAATTTTATAATTTATCGTCCAGCCCCCTATATTAAGTCTTCCACTGACATTCCTTAATTCTTATTAAGTAAATATTCATGACATAAGCGGTGGTGCATGGTAGCAAGCATGCCATGAGCATAGTGGACATTCATTTAAAACCTGCTGCAATAGGGAAGGTAGCGAGTGTGCCACTCACTATGGTGGACATTGACGTTTATTGATATACAGTAAGAATGGTAATGAGCATGCCATGACTACGGCAGACAATTAATTTTCTACCTTCAGTTTTGAAGGCTTGGGTCCATGTTAGAATCGGCATTCAACATGATGAAAGTCGACATCCACGTCATTTATCATTACCATGCACACTGTTATCTTTAAAGAGAATGTATAACAATTGTGCTTGATGCCGGAATGTGAAGGGTTTAGTGATCTGCAGTGCAATTTAGTAATTTGTGCATTTGCTGATTTTTCTGTGTTTTTTTTGATTTCGTGTGCTGTTTGTGTTCACAAAAAATAGGTGATGGCACAAATAGCTTTTGTGATAGTTTGTTTGTGCATGGTGTTCTTTTAAAAAGGCATTCAAAAAAGATTTTGGTTGCCTGGTGTTAATAATGTGTGCTCAAGTGAAATCAACATAAAACAAGTGCTTCGCTAGTATGTGTGATGCTAGCTTAGTGCAGTGTTCTCCTTGATATCATCAAAAAAAGTGTTGAGTGCCCAGATCGTTTTGCTAAGCCAGTTGAGTTCAAAGAACTGACGTTAATCATGGCCAAGAAAAAGGCATCGGAATGGGCTAGGTTAGAAAAACAAATTGTAATAGGTTTGGAGAGAACAAAATACAAAAAAGATATAAACTTTTTAACCTATGCTTCAGAATATTATAGCAGACGCCACATAAGTTGAACAATCTTTTTGTCATGCGCATTAAGTCATCTCATCAATATGCTTTGTCTAAATTTTACCCATGATGCACTTGTTCTACTATAGTAATGGTGTAGATATCGTTTAAACGTGGAAAGCCTATTAAAAGTCATAATATAAAGCAAATTGCATTCAAGTCGACTATTCTGCGTCATTTTTTAATTTATTAATTTATTAATTTCATTTATTAATTTCATTTATATATTTAAAAGAAAAAACGAAACTATAAATACGAAAACAATGTTTTGAAAACGAAACAGGATGCTTCATGGAATAGCTAAGCGAATTACTTCCTGTTAATGTCTATTGGCTGGCATTAAACATGTCGTCATCCGGTCATTCAACTTCAGTGGCAGCAGCTATAAGTAATCAACTTGAAAGTTATACCGAGAAGCAAAAAACAGAATTATATATGAATGCCTTTTCTATTCAGACACAAGCAGAATTAAGGCAAAAACAAATGAATAGTATAAATTCGTTAATGGATCAAGTGGCGGAAATAGTGGAAAACAAATAGAGCCAGAGCAATGGAGCTGAAGTTAATACTACTGACAAGCTAATATAGTAGCATTCAATTCGCAAAAATGGGTGCCGTCATTTCAAATCAAGTTAACTATCAAGCCAGCTAATAATACTCCTGAAAATAGCCCTATAGTGGAGATTCATTGTGAAGGCATGCCAGTGGCTGCATCAGAATTTAAGTGTGAAGTTTAGCAACAAATAAAGGATTTAATCCAAAAACATTATAGGAATTGTAAATGACAGCAAAATTAATAAGGAACAATCGAGAGCCATACTTTTGGGACAATTTTATGTATTTATTTTATTTTATATTATTTTTATTAATTTTACAATCCAATACGTCCATTCAGAGCCTGTATGGCCTAAGGCCGACAAGTTGGATCCCTGGATGGACCTGGATTAACGACTGCTGTATGATGGTCACAGCAGCCGGGAGGGGGGGGGCGGTGATGATCGTCAGTCGCTGATGAGTCGCCCATCCAGAGACTAAGCAGTGCCTGATGCTGCTTAACTTTACAGAAGTTATGTTTCAGTGAAGGCCCACCAGGCCTCCCCCTAAAAAAAAACAGCAAGGCGTGTTCCCACTATGAATTAATGAGTAAAAAATTGAAAAAAATAGATATAGTTATTTTCGACACCATATGGATGCAGATATATGTAGGACCGTAAAGCAATGTGACCAGTCCAAAAAAATGAAGTGCCAAGACAAAAGCCTTATGGAGACCTGCAAACATTAGACGTTCCTCTGAAGCGTTGGCATACGATTTGTATTAATTACATGATGCCACTTCCCGTAACGAGTCAGGGATTCGATGACATCTTTACTGTGACTGATAAGATGACATGAGGATGTCAGACTGCTCGCCTGCCACTCTACTATTACAGCGGAGGGAACAGCAAGATTGTTAGTATATCAGATTTTCAAAGTGCACGCTTTCCCGTCAGTGATAGTATTGGATAGAGATGTGCACTTACTTCCGATCTATGGTGGTACATCTTCATAATGTTCAGCAGCACAGTGAAGTTTGCTTCGGCTTATCATCCTTAGATTGTTGGTCAGTCAAAGTGATCAAAACGAAATTTTACACCTTTTTACAACATTATTTGAACATGGACCAAAACAACTGGGACTCTTTTCTAACTGCAACGGAGACAGCCATCAACAGTTTGGTTGGTGGGGCTACAGGGTTTACTCAATATTTTTGGACTTAGGTAGAGCTATTAGCATACCACGAGCGATAAATAAATTTGAAGATAAAGATCCATCAACGGAGGTTGTCACACACCTCATGAAGCCATAAAGGTAGCCAAACGAAGAGTTTAGAAAGCCAATAGGCAGTATACAAAAGCTTATAATAAAAGGCATTCGAAGTGGCAGCATCAGAAAGGAGACAAAGTGCTCGTAATAACTACAAGGCTGTTACCCCGAGTATGTACAAGGCATAAGTTGTTCCCTAAATAGGGGGTGCCCGTTCGAGTCCAACAAGTTGTTAACAGAGTATCGGCAAGATTTAAAATACCGGCACAATGAAAATGTAGTAACAAAGTTTTTCATTGTTCCCTTCTAGAACCTTATGTAGAGAATCAAACAAAGAAAAAGCCCCCAAGACTTATAAAGGATCCTGATTACAAAGGTGTGTATCGAATCGAAGCCTTGTTGGATATTAAGGGGAAGCAGCCACAACGACAATTCTTAGTTAAATGGTTTGGATATGACAACGCAACTGGTGAGCTCGAAGGAAATTTACTTTTCTACAAAGGGCTCATCAGCAAATTTTTTGAAGACCAAAGGTCACGTCACAACACGAAAAGAAAAAGAGACCAGCGAAAGATAACATCAGTGGAGCAGACAGCTCCCAATTGGAAAGTGTAGAGATTGCAGAAGCACTTCATATGGAAGCTGGCTACGATAAAAAGCCTTGACTTTACCTGTTGATACTGTCTTTGCTGCTTCTTTTTGCACCTCAGTATACCGCATTCGACTCGAAGATGACTTATTTGCAAGACATAGCAAATAGGCTTCCTTTTTTGCCTTGACAGAGTCCTGGACTTGACCGTTCCAACATGCAGTCTTTTTCTTACCACCTTGTGCCACGCACAGCCGATTACGGCCACAGCACAATACAGCCGAAGTAATCATAGCTGTTTGAAACAACTGCCACTCCTCTTCAACAGTACTACGATCACTGGGTAGTTTTGTGAAACTTGAAGATATGTTATCTGTAAAGGTCTTCTTCACAGCTCTATCCTCCAGTGCCTCCCATTTAATGCACCAACTCCATCTGGGCTAGTATTTTGCCTGGTTGACATGGATTCAGATAACTGCAAAATGGAGACACCAAGGTAGTGATCAGTTGATAGTTCTGCCCCTCTCCTATCACGAGTATCCAACACTGATCGAAATAAGTCAGCTGATACGATTACAAAATCAATCAGTGACTTCTGGTCCATTGCATCCCTGTACACTGGTCAAAACACATTTTGCTACCAATCATTTAAAAGTCATTTTATGGTAAATTTGTTGCACTGATTCCGAATATGAGATCAGTTTTTTCAAATTGGCTCTAGTTTTTGAGATATTTAATATAGTTCATTTTCTACGTTTCAACGTGTATATTTATCCAGTAGAACTGCAACTTTGACAACTGTAGGTTTTCTCGACTAATTTGCGTGTGCTGATTCCATATCTGAACTCCAAGTTTTTCTTTCACGCCAGGAGGTTCAGTTTCAGTGGTGTAAAACAGTCTCATGATGTCAAATTTAAACAATGGCTACCATTAAAATTTAAATTACTTTTATAACTCGAGATCTTGACGTGATAGGGAATTTTGGAATTCTGATTTGGAATCAGCATGCTCACATTAGTCTAGAACACCCATCTTTCCCGGTACCAAAAATGTTGTTGACCAGAGCTATTGGTAGTCATTTTATTACGTAAACAATTGTTTTTGCAGATTACAAAAAAACTAGAGCCAATTTTGCATTTTTACAGTCATATTCGTGTTCAGCACACCGAACTCATTAAGAAATGGTTATTTTCATATTGGAAGCAAATAAGTTTTGAAAATTTGTTGCCCAATGTTCTAGACATTCCTGTGCTGGAAAAGGCGTTTCTGGTGGAAAGTCCATTGTTTCAACAGAGAGCCAACAAGCACCTGCCATTCGCATATAAATTGGAGTCACTATTCCTCCACTTTGGTCTTCAGCACCTGTGTGTGCATTGAAGTCGCCTACCAGAAAGACAGAATCTGCACTCCCTCTGATGCTAAAAGCAGCGTCAACATTATCTAGAAAGTGGTTACTCTTTAAAAATCTCCTACTAAAATTAACATTTTATTAGATTTACTAGCTGTTGCCCGCGACTTCATCCACGTTAAAGTCGAAATAGATAAAATCGCCTGCAAGTATCCTCAGCACAACTTACCACTAAGCTCTTCTGGCGCTAGCATCGCGAAATTCAACATGTTTAAGATTTTACAACGTTTTTCTATTTTCAAAACTTGGTACCGTTATTTAGATGACATCTTCGCCATTTTTGACTTAGGCTCTTGTCATCTGGAAGACTTCATCAGCCACCTGAACAATTTTTATCCTACTGTCAACTTGAAACTGAAATTGACCGAAAACTGTCCCTTTTTAGATATTCTAATAGAAAGGATAAACAATTCCCTGGTTTTCGACGTTTTTAGAAAACCATCTAACAAACTGAATTATATTACATCCGATTCCTGTCATCTGTGGAAGCAGATGTCCACATTTACCTACATTATTAACTAAGCAATTAACCTACCTCTTGATTAAGAAAAACCCTCTAAGGAGATTATTGTCATTAAGTCCATCGCCTTGAAAAATGGATATTACAAGAAGACAATCGATGGCCTCTTATGCAAAAAAAGATTCAATAAGCAGATGTCAGAATTCACGAAACTCAGGAAGAACAAAGAACCAACTAATACAATTGTCATATCTTGTAATAGTTCTCTCCAAAAAAATCTGTATTTAATCTTTAAACGCCATAATTTGATGAACAACTCAGGGACTTGCCAGAAACTGTGGACAACAATTGAAAAAAGAAGAAAAATGTAACCATTTTTCCACAATGAATATTTATTTGCACGGATGCGCATTTCGGCGGCCACACCGCGTTCTTCAGCGTATTACAGATGATAGCAAACAGGATTTTGATCGTCTGTAATAGGCTGACGAAGGCGGTGTGGCTGCCGAAAAGCACATCCGTGGAAATAAATATTCATTCTGGAATAGTGGTTACCCTTCTCTTTCCATAATTTCTGTTAACCTTTAAAACCTCCAACACGGTACAGAGTTTTTTGAGTAATACTAAGGATCGAGTTCCTGACCATAAAAACCAGATATATACGAAATTTGTTGAGGCCAGTGTCCCTTGGTTTATCGAGGTCAGATAAAGAGGATTATTCATACGAGATTCAAAGAACATACTGACCAAAGGAAATATGGTAGATCTGATAAATCTGTCATAGCTAAGGGTTCACTGGATACAGGCCATTCTTTTGATATCACTAATTTAATATTGCTCCATCCAATTACCATCCAATTATCTCCTTGACCCCTTTGAAAGTATGTAAATCCAAAGCACCAATAGGAAAATTTTGTTGAATATGGTCAAAGGACCAATCACTGATTCTGCATTAATCAAGTGGTGGAAAACATTCAAAAGTAATCACAAACATGTGTATAAACGTCCCTGAATGGCTCCAATCTTATATATTTATACGAGGTCTTTTTCCTCGTTTACTTATTCACCAGCTGAATAATGGTAGCCTTTGCTATCGAAATACGTATAATTTAATTTAGTTTTTTCTTTTTATTACCTTTTTGTGGCTAAAGATTTATTTATTTTTAATATTGTTCTTATATTCACACTTGTTTTAAATTGTAATAGTAATATGAATGTTTTTCTTCTGTGAAGGTGAACAGGCTTATGCCGGAACAGTTACCGTCTTTACGTACATTGCGATGTTTTATACAACGTGTACAGAACAACACAAACTACAGGTACGTATAAATAAGTTGTATTATTCTGACTTTTTTTAAATAAGATCTTTATGAAAGAAAAATAACTGACTGAATAGTCATTTGAAACCCAGACATCCGTTGATGGTGTGTACATTATTCCTCTTTTATAATACAAATTCCGAATTTATGAAAGTATCCAAGAAGCGAGTCTTCGTAGTTTCCAAGAAAGGGATATCAAATTTACCAAATAACATTGGCAAAACCAGATGCAGTGCTATTCCATCGGATAAAAAACAAGCAATCCGAGATCATCCACTGGCCGTATGCTGACGTCATTGAGAAAGTTCGGGCTCTCGTAACCAGATGTACTCACCAACACAACAAGCCATTACACAGAGGGTAAGAACTAGACTAGTAAGAACATCTGTGCACACGGTTAGCGCAATTATCAACTGTGACTTACAACTAGAGAAGCAAAATAAGGGCCATGTTCATAAACAGTTGCCGCGCCATGTTCAAGAACGACGAATCAACTCCCGTAAACTTTATGAACGATACCTGGCGGATGAAAAGTAGGATTGTGTAGTTCTACGAAGAGACGTATGTTTATATAAGTTACTGCAACAAGAGCCGCGCCATTAGAGAGTTTGCGGCTGCGAATTTTCCGTTATAACATTTCGAATTATGACTATAAGTCATATCGGAAAACTCTAACTCTAAGGAAAAACTCTGAATTAGATTTATATTTTTTGGCATAAGTCAGCCCATCAAAAATTAGTTCTTTTACCTGACGCATGCGCAAAGCGCGATCAGAATTCTTCCCTTTCCGCTCAGAAGCAAATTTGACAAAATGGCTGGGCGTGGCAAGGACTCCTCCATTTTTGTTACCTGAACTGGAAATTAGATTGGATACCAGTCATGCGCACTAGGCACTAGAGCCTGCTGAATGTAATTCAAGCTGTAAGTTATAAAGGAAATCGGAGAGCCCGCCACAAAGTAGTTTTCCGTTTTAATTTTACGATATATGTAACGTACCGGAAAACTCATAATTATAACGGAAAAGTCGCTACCGAAAACTTGCTATTCTTTACCGCCCAAAAAGTTTTAAGGACTTGAGAAAATTTACCGTGAATGCAAGTGAACGTTTTCGTGGCGGGATTCAGCTACAACAGGAAGAGAACTTTATGCAGAATTCAGTGAAAGGCCGAAATCTAAAGCACGTACTCTCAGACTAACGTTCTAACCCGCATAATTGCCCGTGACATCCACGATTTGTACCGTATAGTGATTAATCAGGTATGTCTGCATCAAGACTAAGCACAGCATTAACTCGCCTATTCCTGGAACACATGCGAGAAGATACCAGAATCCGCTGTATTTCATTCAGTGACATACCCGTCATATCGTCGGATTTTTGTGGCTTAGACTTACTTAATCAGGCCCTCGGAAAGAGACGACCACGAGGAATGGAGGGTCTTTGGATAGCATGTTAACCAGAGTGGTTATGTAGTGTGGTCTTTGATCTTGTTGTTCGGCTTTTTAGCCTCCTGCAGTGGAAACTATGATGCAGGACAATAGCCTGCTGCTATTTGGTATAATTTCCTTAGTGTCTGAGAGCACAGTTCTGATATGCCCACCCATTACTTTTTCAAAGCATCGACTATTTGGTAACTTATTTCAGGATACATTTTTACGTTCTCGCGCTCGGCATTCTAAATCATTCCATGAATATAGTGCAGTGCTTTTAGCTGGCTATTCCGATAATTATGGGATTATAGAGTCGTCAGACTAGTCGTAGTAGCTTGGAATTTGTGTCAAGATGTATTTATCCTCTTGATAGGCTAATGACCCTTAAAAAAACTGCCTATCAGAGTAGGATGTGTAAAATTTTCCAATATTTAGAGACAAAGTTGGGTTTTCCTTATTCTGGTAACTTTAACCAGTAATCCAATAATAAACCACCAGAAGGTAGATATGAGCTAGGAATACCATCATTGAGCATCAATATTAGGCACCGCACTCCAATAATTGTCATCGTTTTCATATGCCATATCCAAGTTCCACCATCTGAACGCAAAAAGATGTATGCTCGATATGTGACGCGTCGCTCACATAAGATCATTAAAGTGTTACCTTGAGCATTAAATCTTTCCGTGCATGATTGAAAATGACATTTTCCTTTGAAAATGGTCAATTATGGACATGCTCTCATATTGCACTGCTGTGATTCGTCGCTTTTCATGGATAAACCTGATCAAAACGCCTTTGTTGGTCAGACACAATCTCTACCGCTACCATGAACGTAGGATTTCTTCTCCTGTGGCTTTCCACTTTAAAATAATATCATCCAATGCTGAATTGAAGAGGTTAAACTTACGCATGTGGTTCAAATTCTCATACCTTCTTTGGTTGGTCATTTCGTTCAGTGCCGAACATTGTCAGTCATTCATGATGAAAGAGTTTTCTTGAGGCAAGTCTATTACGCAGTAGGGGCCTCTCTTTTTTCTGCGTTGCCAATCTTATCACGCTGGCTACATTAATGATGAAGATGATGATGAAACGATGATAATGAAAAGGAACTAACACAAACATCCATGCCCTCGGTGGAATTTGAACCCGCGAGTCGCTGATTTTGAGAGCAGCAAGACCTGCGGTTTAGCTCTCTCGGCCATCGAGCTGGCTCATTAGTGACAGCTGAAATTTGTCCTCAATGACAGCTAATATATTTTCTTATATGTGTCTAATATGCTCGTGACCATAAACAGATGTGCACTCGTCGCGGGCATTTCTGATTGGAAAGCATGTCTAAGATAGCTTTCCCGAAAGACATAAATGAAGATGGGCCTATTGTTATAATTCTTTTAGAAGACACAGAGTTTCTTGGACGGCAGTATGTTCAGCTCTTGTAAGAATTAACAACTTCCAAAATTGTGATGACAAAACACTGTTTTTACATATAAAGCACAGAGCAGCAAAGTTTGATCTGTGCCTAGATTCAGTTTATCATTCTGTGTATGCTGGAATAAATTGCTTTACTGTGTTATTTCTCAGAAAATAACTTAATGAAAACGAATACTTTTAAAGCAATGAAACGGCTTTTTTATTTAATTAAAATTTCAAGTGGAACTGTTTGGAATGATATGAAAATCAGAACATAAAGTGTGACACCGTGGTCTGGCAGCCTAAACAACTAGAATTTGATCAAGAAATGCTCCACCTCTCTCTATATATAAAGCTGCCATATTAATGTTTATTATGCTCCAATTTTATTAAGTCCTTTATTCAAGACATAATAACTGGATCAATAAATTGGGAGTTCTTAGTATTGTTTCTATCAATGAAATTGGTAGAGACTTTACAATACAATAAAGGGAGAACAGAGTTTTCGACTACTTTCGCCAATTATTCCTAGCTTTATCATAGATACAAATAACATTAGAGGCTTCTCACCCTTAAATTGACTGGAATCCACTTTATTTTATTATTATTTTAACGTTATGAAGAAAAATACAAAAGTGCCCAACAGGGGCCAGTATGGTCAAAGAGCGACGAGTTAGGTCCCTGTGGACACAATATTATATCAATACAAAAAAGATACCAAATTATAGTTAGTAACCAAAAACAACAAAAATAAAAACAAACTAAAAAAATCAAAAAGACCAAAAAAGAAAAAAACTATAAAAACATAAAAAGCAGATGGGGACGAATAAGGAAACATATTGAATAAATAATATTTAACATAATATTACGAATGAAGTATCGATAACTGGTCTGTAAAATAAAAGTTAATACAAATGACATCAGATCAACAAACTAGTAACGTCCAAAGATTAACTTAAACTAAATAACAATAAATTGTAAAAATTTAATACAAGGTTTCTCTTATACTTTAATCTATCACTGTGAACTACCCGGTCCTTATATCTGATGCCCTTTTATATTAAAAACCATATCTGATAATTTTTGTAAGATCCGCAAAGGCCCAAAATAATTGAATGAAAATTTTCTTATTGTTTTTCTTTCCTTTGGCACCCTTCCCGTTTGCCTTGGTTCAAATAAGTGTGTTTGCCTTCCTCTCTTAATTCTAACCAATTGTGACTTTTTTGTCTTGTTCTATCCCTAGCCATAACATTTTCTCCTCTCTATATTCCATCACATCATTATATGCCTCCTCATACTACATCATCATCTTCCTATGTCTCGGGTGTTCTGAGTTAAAACCCGTATATCAAGAATACTTGCGTTTCCCCCAAACTTTTCATTTATTCTAAGCGCGAAAAGAGCATACTTTAACTTGGTATCCCATTGCTTGGGATAATCATTGCAAACTTTCACCCAATGAATTATTAAATCTTTCCATTATAACGCTCTGGCCTATAGGTTGTAGTCATTCTGCGCTTAATGTCTAATTCTGCACACATTGATTGGATAACCTCAGACAGCCTGTTGCTTATGATTTCCCTCGGTATCCCGTACATACATACTATCATTTTAATTATTTTCCTACTCACGGTCTCGGCAGATGTTTCCATTACAGGAACGGCCTCAGCAAATCGCGTCTTGATATCACCAAAAATATATTTCTAACCTCCGGATTATGATACCACTGGGCCCATGACATCCATCGACACCTTTTGGAAAGCATATGTATCTACAACCCCCTTCCGGTCTGCCTTTTAGCTCGTTGGTAGTTTATACATCTCTTTACAAAATTCTTGACATCCCTCAACATTGTAGGCCAAAAACAGCATTATTGAATCTTGTAGACTGTCGCGGAAACTCGTCTATGACCAGCAAGAACATTGTCATGACAGACTTATGAAGTGAGCCTTTATGGATACTGGTACATATATTCTAAAGGCACTATTTGGATATTTGCTCGACCCCCATATTAGCATACCATTCTTATTCCTTAATACCCTCCTTTCACTCTTAACCACTAGTTGTTCCTATACCTTTTTTCATCATGATAACCCAGACATCCCGTCCTTGTGCCTCTTGGAATTGCTGAATTAATTTGTCTTCTCGACCGACCAACGAGGTTTCCTGACATTGTTGGTATGACAAGTATGGAACAACGTTTCCCTTCCCCATTATATGTTGAACCCTTAAATCAAATTCTTCCATTTGAAAGGCCCACCGCAAAACAATTTGATTGGAATCTCCCATCTGTCTTATGAAGCTGATGGGTTTATGATAGGTTTTTATGATAATGGAAAATCAAATAGGGTAGATGTACCAGTAGTTGACAGTGCACCAGTAATTGACAATTCACGATATAAAAGCTTTTAATAAAGTAATAAGGCAAGAAAACGGACTGGTGTTGCCACCTTGTATTAAGCAATGTATAAGGCTTCCCAGAAAAGCAAAAAACTAGGAACTTTGGTCCCTATTATGGCCGCAAACATATGTTGATTGTTCAATGCCTTACCGAGTCGAAAAAACCTTGCAATGAACCACTACGTGAGGGGTTGATTACTTGAATTTATTTCATGAATGTTATGCAATATTTGTTACTAATTTTACCTGAACCTTTTTGTGTGATCAGTGGACATTACTTCTAGTATTAACAGAATTTCTGATGACCAATTTGGTAACTGTTTTAACCCACCGTCAACTATTAGAACCCAGATATGTAGTTTCACCGGTAATTGAAATAACCTTTCAATTATTGATAATTTCTGTGTTTGAAAAAAAAAACGAACCAAAATATACTGAATGTAGGGTAATAATAAAGAAAACATGATGTTTTTATGTGTAACTTCCTAATTTCCAGTAATTAATCTAGATGCGTCAATTATAGGAACTTGATTGTCAATTTCTAGATCAGCCAATTTGACATAAATCTTCTAGGCCCTATTCGCCGATTCTTTTTGTTGGTCCTGAATCTTGTCACAGAGACGATCAACAGATAGCCCAAGACAAGTTATCTTCCAAGAAGAAAACTACTATTCTGTTTACTATGATAAGAAGTAGCATTTGCAAGTAGGAGAACAATCGTCAAAAATCAATTCTTTCTACCAACAATTTGTTGGCCAAGATATAATGATATTGAACTGCTGGAAAACACGTTCATTTTCTATGGTTCTTGCACTCTACATGGGAGTGAACTGATTTTATTTATTATTTCAAAAGGAAAAAATATAAGTGGTCTATGTGAACAACTTATGTTTTAAAAAGCATAATTTTAAATAATGTTGAATACTTTAGACATTCTTAAAATTGCTTGATTTCTTCAGCTACTTTTGAATGTTATCATTTTATTTGTAAAAATAGTTAACAAAAATAGGTAATTAAATTATTGTCAATTACTGGTGAAACTGCCTGTCAATTTCTAGTACATTTCTAGTACATTAATAACTACTGGTGATTCCTGCATTAGTTAGGAAAATTTTAATTACTTAATAGCTTTTAAAGATATAATAATTGTTTAGAAATTGGCACACCCTGCACTATATTTGTAATTTAATGGTATAACTAGAAAAGTTTCAAAATGCAATTTGATTTACGTACACAATTTCGTTTCACAGCAATGTCTTAAACTGTCAATTACTGGTACATCTACCCTATAATGTGGCGAAATTGCTTAACTGCTTTCACAATTGCAAGAACCTGCTTTTCTGGAGTCGAATAATGGAGCTGTGACCCTTGCAATATTTTCCCCTCCCTCTCTTGTTGCAAGACTGCACCTATCGCCTAAGCCAATGCATCCGTAACCAGAATGATATCTTTTGAGTAATCCGGTTCGACAAATACCGAAGAATGAGTTAAGATTTTCTTAACTTGCTACAAAGTATTCTGACAAGTATTGTCCCACTCGAACTGCACTGACTATTGCGTTCATCTCGTAACAAGTTCCAAAAATTGTGCCAAGTTTTTTACAAATGGGTAATAGAACTTAATGGCCCCTATAATTGCCTTAGCTCCTTTACCGTTCGAAGTGACTTGAGGCTCATGATTCCCTGGACGCTCTTGAGATCTGGCAATACCGCTTTTGGCGAAATCGACTGACCAACTACCATGCCTCCTTTGCACACAATTGGCACTTGGATGGGTTAAAGATTAGACCTCTTTCCCTGAACCTGCCCAGCACCCACGCTAACAATTCACAATGATACTCGAAAGTTTTGGTGGAGATAAACACGTCGTCCATAAACACATGAATGCCTCTACCTATCTTCGCCTGCAAGGTGTCCACAATTTACTTTTGAAATAAGTGCGAGAAATTTTAGCCCCTGGAGGAAGTCTCGCCATCTGATATTTTGCCTAAGGAGACTGAAATGAGTAACATTCCCGTAGGGCTTTGTCCAACGGAATCTGGAAATATCCGTTGTTCAATGCAGATCCGAGAAGTATTGATTCCCCCAGAATGTCCTTCGCCACTGGGGATGGAAACTTCATCGGTCTTGTAACTAGTTCACTCACTTAAATCCAGAGTGATACGTATTTCGCCAATAAGTGCACCAGCGAATTCCAAGGGCGTACACTCTTTTCTATTATCCCTGCATCCTCTAGTTCCATTAATTTCTTCCTCCTGGTACAACTGGGGAATTTTATACTGCCTCATGTACATTGGGGTTTTCTTATCTATTTCATATGGGCCACGTAGTGGTTTACCCCATGCATTCGAGTCACATCATTTGCGAAGCAGTCATGGTATTCATCAATCAGATTATGTAAGCGTCTCTTTTGTTGCTCCAGGAGGTTGCTTAACACAAGCCCCTTACATGGTTACTAACTTCTACAACACCGAATTATCGGAAATTTGCCTATACATTGGCTTAGGCTCACATCATTACCAGGGCATATATCTGGACAGCTAGCATCATCACTCCAGTCCGTTGGCAATTAGTGTCAAAATCAGAAGCAGGAAAATTATAATAATCCCATGATTTACCGTTGTTGTGAAAACGAAAAAACCCCAGCAACAACACTCTTTACTAGGAAGTGAGCTACACGAGAATGCCACATTGTTGTCCGTGTCAAAGAATCGGATTCCATTGATTTCTATAAACAAGAACAATAATCAACAATAAGTTATAACAAGTCAGGTAACCAAAATACCCAGGACTGATAGGATTTTAAGGCATTCGAGGATAAAAAAGAAAGCATTTGATTTTTAGAGGAGCCTTTCGTTGTTAGGGTTAGAGGAATTTACTAATAAAGCTGCTAGTTGCTAAGGCAAGACGTACTTCTATAAAAATTCCTGAAAATTTAAATGCTGAATGTAGTAACACTATATATTCGAGTATATAAGAGCCATTTAACTTGTAAACATTCCTATTTAATATAATAAGCGTTAATTGTTAAAGCGTTGTGTGTAAGGGTCTATTCTTTCTTCATAAACTTTTTTCATAAACTTACTGCTAAGGTGTTTCTATAAAGCATGTACTTGGTAATGAGCGATTAGCCACTAGCTATTGATGAAAATTTGCCTAACACAAATTAAGTATTGATAATGTAAGTTGTAAGCACATCGATATTACTTGGAGTGTCTAACTTCCATGTTAAGCTGGGTCCCATCGTCGACCAAACAAACAGGGGGTTGTATTTTTCTGCCATTTAATGATGTTTGTCAGCATCTTTCGAAACTAAAACATTTCGCGACGTTTTTAAAAAATTTTTTTACAAATTATTTTTCGATAGCATGTTCACTTTAAATAAAGTTTAAAATCAATAGAATTCTTGAAAATTATTATTTTCTTTACTAAGATTTAAATGTTATTACAGTATCTATACCGATAATAGTTTAAAACATTTTAATACAGATTTGTATTAATAATTATGCTAAAATACTTGGCGAACAAGGTAAATAATTGGAGCACATTGACTTAGGTATAAATACAGATGAACTTTATTATTTGTTCTTTTGCAAATGATGTTTTTTGTGTGTAGTCATTGAAGGTACATTAATAAAAATTATGTGGTTTATTTTATTGATTTTATGTGTATATTACAGTGAAAACTCTCTTTAACGAGACTCCTTATAACGAAAAACTCTTTTTAAGTTTACAGTATTTTAACTTGGAAAAAGAAAAGAATGAAATGGAACGCGAAGTGGTAAGTTGGTTAGGATTCATTTCATCTACTCAGGCTATTATCTGGAAAAGCATAGAGTAGAAAGTGCAGACTGAAATGAAGACTTTATGAAATTAAAGACACCAAAATATGAACACTTGGATCAAGCCATTGTGTTGTAGTTCCATAGCGCTAAAATAATGTGTCAATCACTGGACGTCTTGCATACTGAGTACTGTATATTAAATACAGTTTAATTGTATAAGTGCTTAAATTTAAACTTCTCACCCAAAACAAATTTGTTTAATATGAAAGATGAAAGTCTTAATAAAAACTTAGCATGTATAAAAATTTTCAATTCCAACTCAAAATTGATAAAATATACAAAAAAACATTCATTTAATCCCTCCCCCTGCGATAGGTACTGGCGCCATGATTCGGCAAATGTTACGTTGCAAGTTGTCGAGAAGAGCGACGGAGTTTCGAATTCGTGACGTCAAACGTCGGTTGCTATCGGTTAGTTGTCAGTTGGGCATCACAATGGAATATGAATATGAAACAAGACCAAAGTAAATACTGCGATTTTGATAACAGTGACAGCGATATACAAGGGCCGTTAGCAGAATTAAATGCTACTGCAACTTCTGCGATATACAGCCCTATGCATTAAACTGTGAAACGGTATCGTCTGCTTGCCACGTCGGCGTGTGCGCATTAGGGCGGCATGTGCCCTACACAGCAGATAGGCCTACTTCATTCTTCTTTTGGCGTTTAGCACATGCTGTTGTGGTTGCTCTTGAAGAACTGCAGCGCCATTTAGAATTGAAACACATCTAGTTCCACCTTATATGTGATCTAGTTTCAGCGAGTTTCTTGTTAGAATTGATACTGAATTTAAAACAGCGGATGCTTAGACAAAGGCAAGATGCTTCCAAATGAGCACACGATGCTGTTGGGAGTTGGATACGAGTTCCCTCGATGTCAAAAACTAATCCACTTTTTTTTAATTGATTCTGATTGTGGAACCTATGAAATGTGAAATTACTATCAGGCTGTCTATTTACACAAACAGAGAACAAATTGAAGGCATACCGACATAAAACAGGTTCGCAAAATTGTACGATATGTAAAATCGTTCTAAGCGAAACGAGAAAGCGACTAGAATCTCGGTGACGAAATTCCCCGAGGTTCTTGCGGCAGGAAATGACGCCTTGTTCCGCCGTGTTCTCTGGAGGAGAAGATGGAAGATCCTACGCAAATTTTATATCTTCCGAGGCATTTTTCTTAATAAAATATTAAGAAAAATCTCAAAAATTTTGAATGATATATACTCTATTAACCTGGATTAATGTTATGGTGCAAAAAAAAAATTAAGTCGATTTCTTCCATGGAGTCTACCTTTAAGATACAATAACCTGATACGTATATATATTTTGCTTCATTTATTAAATAATTTATCTTTAAAATTCTGTTTTTCCCCTCACTCTCTATATCAAGAGAAATTGCTCGGACCCTTGAATTTCGTTATAGAGAGTTTCAATGTATTTTTATATAATTGGTTAATTGAAATATACACTATATATACTTTTATGAAACAACAATAATATTTAAAAAAAATGAAAACATTATTTCTGTCTTTTCTAAACTATCGTAATAAATAGTAAAAAGGAATTTTCAATATTATATGACTATAAATAGCTAACTCTGGAGTAGATGTAGGAAATTTTGAAAAAAATCAAATAACATGTCTAATGGTTGTAGTTGCTCGGTTCGTTACATTGCTTTCGGCCTTTATTCGAAGTATTTAAATTATCAGTTCACTTTCTTCAGTATCATTTTGACACTTAGGGAATTCGATATAATCAGTCCTGTTTATGTTAATTATGATGTAAACTTACGGAAGTGTATACTTGCGATTCATGAGCTCATATAGTTGTATTTGGCAAAAGAAACGACAGCAATACACGCATTGTACGAGAGCAAAAACAACTTACTTACTTACTTACTTTTCAAACCCGCTTATCCGTTAGGGTCGCGGGGGCAGCAGCCCTATGGAGGATCTCCAGCGATCGCGATCTTCCGCCATCAGGCGCATGTCCTCCCTGGTAATATCCAAGCGACTCGAACCCAGATTCTCCAGGTAGTCTAGCCACCTGGTTCTAGGCCGACCCCTTGGTCTCTTACCCACCGGCTTGGAAAATAACAACTGCCTAGGAAGACTAGTTTGCGGCATCCGAATCACGTGGCCATACCAGCGCAACTGAGACCTCTCAATGCGGAGAAGTAGCGGCTCAACACCTAAAGATTCCCTTATTGTATTGCTGTACACTCTATCTAGTAGGGTAACACCTGCAACACCTCTCAGAAATCTCATTTCGGCCGCTTGTACCCGCGATCGCACTCTTTCGGTCATTACCCAAGCCTCATGACCATAGGTGAGAATGGGGACAAAGATGGATTTGAAGACGGAGAGCTTAGCTTTGTTACTCAGCTCGCGTTTCGTTACCACGGATCGCCACAGTTCACGTCTGACACAGCTTGCTGCACCGATCCGAGCATCCAATTCTTTCTCCTGCCGTCCATCACTCGTGAATGCAATCCCGAGATACTTGAATTTCTCCACCTGTCTCAATGAGGCTCCACTAACATGGAGAGCGCACTGAGCAGGCTGTCTTGAAAGGACCAGAACCTCGGTTTTAGCCACACTGATCTTCATCCCAGCTTCTTCACATTTGGCTGCAAGCCGGTCTAGTGCATGCTGAAGGTTCGTGCGAGAAGACCCAAGGAGGACAAGGTCGTCAGCAAAGAGCAACCTCTCCACCAGGCAGTCGCCCACACAAACACGCTCATCGCCTCGGCTGCCCCTGTCTATCCAGTCCATAAAGATAATGAACAAGATGGGCGACAGTACGCACCCTTGGCGGAGTCCAACACCCACGGTGAACGGTCTTGACTTAATGCCATTTATCCGGACACACATCTCAGAGCTTTCGTACAGAGACATGATAGCAACCAGTAATTGCCCATCCACTCCATACTCTTGCAACACTTGCCAGAGCTTCTCCCGAGGAACTCTGTCATATGCTTTTTCGAGGTCCACAAAGCAAGCGTAGACCTCTTTTGCATACTCCCAGGATTTCTCAAAGATTTGCCTTAGAGCAAAGATGTGATCCGTCGTGCTTCGGCCAGGTCGGAAACCACACTGCTCCCCTGACAGTTTGGAGTCGACTATTTCCCGACTTCTCTTCTCCAGACACTTAGCGTACACTTTCCCAGGAATGCTGAGCAAAGAGATGCCTCGATAGTTGTTGCAATCTCTCTGGTCTCCCTTTTTGAAGATAGGGATCACAGTTCCTGTCTGCCATTGCTTAGGGGCCTGTCCAGATATCCAAGCAACCTGACACACTCGAGTCAGCCACAGGATACCATCCTGATTTAAGGCCTTTAACATCTCGGACCGGATTTCATCATTATTTATTGAGTAGTACAATACAGTAAATCAGCAAAATACGAAAATATTCTTAGCATAATAGGCCCCGCCTTGAAAGGCTTGACTTTCAAAACGTGACAAAAATGCAATAGAACAAATAAATAACATTAACTTTCGATGAATAATGGGCAAATCTTGGCGAACGATCTTTTCAAATGTCCGGTAGAAGTGCGAACGAAAAAGCAGAAGTTGATGCGGTCGAGCTTCCAATAGATAGGTGGTTGGAGATCGTCTTTGATGAGCACAAGGGAGTCCAGCGTCAAGTTGAAATTGCAGTGATGAAATAATTAATTGAGGACCAGCATGCAGAAGGCGAAGATGTTCTGAGGTGACTAACAGTCTAGCTAGCGGATGCTTGCCAGAGTGGAGGAGGGAAAATTTCTTATCAAACGAATAATCAGAATTAAGCAATCTAACCTCCAACCCGGAGCCAGCCGTCAGATTCTAAAAACAAGGAAGAGGAGGGTAGCTTCAAACGTGATCGAGGATCGTGGGATTGACAAATTTTAATCTCATCAGGTAAAGAGTGGTTTTGAGAAAGTCTATCAAGAGTCAGAAAGGCATGCTGAATTTCAGAAGGTGTAAGAGGACCATACATTCGGGCATCCTTAGGACATAGGCAATTGTTCTTGAAACGCAATATAAAGGCAATGATGCGATTTTGATGATCAAAATCAGAGAATCTTGAAAACGGAAATGAAGAATATGCAGCAGTGGCAGATATTTCATCGAACTTTTTTACTTCTAGCAGATCAAGTGGTATGGATGGCGTTTGCAGGGTTGGCCATGAAGATTCTTCTAGAGAGAGCCACGGTGGTCCATGAAACCACAAGGCGGAATCCTTCAGCACAGTAGGAGAGACCCCTCTTGAGAGGATGTCGGCAGGGTTGTTGCCACTGGAGACATAGTTCCTCACAGAATTCTTGGATAGGGTCCGGATTTCAAATATACGATTGGCGACAAACGTATGTAAACGATTTAGATGCATTTTCAACCAACCAAGTACAGTAGTGGAATTAGTCCAGAGGAAGCACTGTTCAAAGATAATTTGGAGCTCAGAAGTAACCTGCTGGATTAAGCGGGCGAGAGTAAGAGCGCCACAAAGTTCTAGTTTGGGAAAGGATATAAACTTGAGAGGAGCCACTTTAGCTTTCGAACACAATAAATTTGAGAGTATAGTCCCGTTTTGATCAGCAGAGCGCACATAGATGCAGGCGCCATATTCCTTGATGGACGTGTCAGGGAAAGCATGAAGCTGTATACTTTTCGGCTCACTGCAGATGATACATCTGGGAAAGGCAACTTCGTTTAGGGCAGGAAAATCATCTTTCAGGTTCAACCATTGAGCGGACAAGGAGCGCGGAATATTATCGTGCCATGAAAGTTTCTAAAAACCAAAGCGCTTGCAACATCATTTTGGCCTTATTAGTATAAGGGCTTAGCAAGCCAGGAGGGTCGAAAATCTGAGATATGTCGGACAGGATAGCACGCTTAGTTATTCTTTTTGGAGAGGTAAGAGAAATAGAGAATGTCAATTTACCATCAAGTGGCGACCAATGCAATCCAAGAGTCTTTGTGCTACCATGCGAGCCAATATAAACTAGGATAGGGTAAATGTCATATTCCATGAAGTCTGAAAGAATTAGAGGCTCGTTCGAGATCCATATTCGTAAGTTGAAGCAACCAGTTTGCTAAGTAGCAGATAGATTTTTGCACAGTACCCTTGCTGTGGAGATGTCGTTCGCTTCAATCCACAAATCCTCAACGTAGAAATCTTTATTTATTATTCGAGAGAACTCAGGAAAGGATTGTGTACAATCAACGCCCAATTCGTAAGAACATCGAATTGCTAAGAAGCTAGCAGAAGCAGTACCATAAGTAACATTGTTCAGATTATAGGCTTTGATGGCTTCATTTGGATTAGGTCTCCATAAGATGCGCTGCAAGGGTCTTTGAAATTCATCAATCAAAACTTGGCGAAGCAACTTTTCTATATCAGCAAAGATGTTTGCGAAATCGGCAGTGTAGACATGTTTGCGAAATCGTATTAGAACACTGAACAGATCCTGTTGAATGGTAAGGCCGACCAATTGTAAGGAGTTAAACGATTCACCAGAGGTAGTGGGATCAGAAGCATTGAAAATGACACGAAGCTTTGTAGTCAGGCTATCTTCTTTGAGAACGCCATGATGAGGTAAAAAGCAGGAAACTTCAGAAGGTGCAGGATCGCAAACGGACATGTGGCCCAAGTCTTCATATCCTTGCATGAAACTGTGCATAATGTTGAAGCAAGACCGTGTTGGAGACAAATTTTCTTTGAAGATTTAGACGGGATTTTTCAGCTATTTCGTATGAGTCACCTAATACTTCTGGAGCCTTATTAAGAGAGATACTAACAATAAATTGACCACTAGAATCACGTATGGTATGGCTCTTGAAGTGAGATTCACACTCGTCTTCTTCCAAGTTGCGGAACGTAGGGGTATTGATTCTTTCCATTTTCCAGAAATTTTGAGGCAGCTGAAGCTTCTTACAAAAAGAAGAAGTTACTAAGATGAAGTGCTACCACAATCAAGTAGGGCTCTTGCTTGATGAATTTGACCTTGATGATCAACAACATTCACAACAGCAGTGGAGAGAATAGCACATTGTTCGGAAGAAGAAAACGCCAAAAGGGTGATATCATTTTCAACAACTGAGATCTCAGGGGTGGTTATGGGATCAAGATGTAGAAGAGTGTGATGTCGAGCTGTGTACTTATTGCAGCTGTACTTAGAGCTACAGTTTATAGAGAAGTGACCTTTACAAAGGCAATTTAGGCAGCATTTTAAATTCTTTACTTCAGCAAAACGTTCCTTGACCAGCATAGATTTGAAAGTAGAACAAGAGTATAAGTTATGATCTTTATTGCAGACCGGACAAGAAGACGACGTCGAGACGAAATTTCTTGTCATGATAGATCGCTCATTTGTGGGTTTAGCATGTCTTTGTTCTAGAGATTCCAACAAAGAGGCCTTGCTTTCTAGAAATTTAATGAGATCATCAAAAGAAGTTGAATCAGAAGTAGCAGTCTTGTTCTCAAATTCCATTACAGTAGTGTTATCTAATTTGGAGTTGATAAGATAGAAAAGGACTGCATCTCTCTGATGCTCTTTATGGATCAAGGAATCCAGAGATCGAAGATTTTTCTTGGCTGAGCCAATCAAGATACGTAATTTTGCAGGGGATTCTTTGGAAATGGGCTCTAGATCAAAGATGGCCTTAATAGTGTTATGAATTAGTATTTTTCGATTGTCATAGCGGTCATTAAAAGGTCCCAAGCAATAATGTAGTTGTCACCAGTGAAGGTGATATTCTTAACAACCTCTGCAGTTTTGCCAGCCAGCGAGGCATGCAGATAATGAAATTTTTGTATATTGCTGAGTTCGCCATTTTCATGAATGAGATTCACAAATTCAGCCAGTTCAAACTTTCCACTAAATTCTGGTAACTTAATGGTAGGCAACGTAATCAAACAAGATGGCCAATGAGAGTGGCGTGAGCTGCCATAAGAATTTACAGAACGGGGGCGGGAGGTTGGGCAAGGCCTACTTCTATCTAACAAACTCTCAGCGTCAATAATTATGTTAAAGTACTTATCTTTGAATTCGGTGGATTCAGAGTCGTTGTTTGTTTCATCTGTGTCGATGTCTAGTTGAATCTCATCAAACGAAGTGAGTAATGGTTCCATGTTGAGCAGCCATTTACGTAATTGAGCAGCACCATGGTCATTCATTGGCACAGAAGGATTTGCAGATGAAGTTCCTGTATTTGATGGAGGTGCGTTTCTTTTAGAATCCATTGTATTTGATGAAGTCACCAAATTGAAGCAGTAGGAGATGCATAGAGACAAGATGGCGGAATGGCGGGATAACAAAAGCAATAGCGGGAATGACGATTAGTGTTGAGCAAATGACAGCATGGAGCAGTGAGAAATCAGTCAGAAACCACGAGGAACAATCAGTACACTGAAGTGGAGGAAAGAAACATCACGATGTCTTCTCAGTAAAACACACACATTCAACAGTTCGAAGGACCAGGAGCAATCATCTACTGAGCTCATGAAAGCAAAGCACTCGAGAGAAATAACTTCGATAGTTGCAAATATAATCCGGCTTGAAGGACTAAAATGTTTGTTAGTTATGATGACAGACTTAAAGAAGTGTATAGTTATGATTCATGAGCTCATATAGTTGTATTTGGCGAACGATGGCAATACATGCATTGTACGAGAGCAAAAACAATTATGTTTATTCATTGAGTAGTACAATAAGAAGTGGGAAGAACAAATAACGCCACACAGTGACAAAAACAGCAAATAAGCAAAATACGAAAATATCCTTAACAAACCCGTTTAGTTAAGTCGTCACATTCGTCTCTTCCTTTAATAGATTTCTGATTCAGTGAAGTGAACAGATTCACCATGTCACAGTAAAATCATCACAGTCGTTTCATCCCAGAATCATTTTGCCACTGTCCAGTCGAAATATTCTGTTCACCATATTCACTTCGTTTATTCAGCTATAATAAACTTGGGCAATGACGTTTTATGAATTACTAAATGGCAGCTTAGTTATATAAGCAAGGAGCGTGGTCCCTTGTTGGAATCCAGGTCGCGGAAATTTTCATTTCTTTTTTTATATCTTGAGTTAATGTCTGGAACATTAAGTCCAGTTCTAATTATTACTTACGTACTAAATGAATTTATTTATTTAATTAGACGAGGCCTCAAAAATACAATGCTACAGATCCCTGGACAGCTTTGCACAAAAATTGAAATGGTCTGATGAATTGCAGCCTATTACACCAAATCAAATTATTCCAGAGTAATGGGCACTTCTAATATAAGCGCAAGAAGCGATTGATCCGTCGTGTGTGGTACCCACTGTTTAGACCATTGGTGATCAAAGGTTGCTTCTCTTGGTCTGGTCTGCCTTCTGAGCGTTATACAGCAATAAAATGATGCAACCGGTATCGCATAATCAGAATGGTCAGATTATTCCATCAATGAACTAATTCTTTCCAGATATACCCCGAATATTGCAGAACAATTTAGCTAGATTTACCGAGATCGAACTGTAATTAGACTGGTTCTGGTCTCATGATCACTCATTTCTACATTGAGTCCAGAACCAGTCCCGAGAGTCCTAATCTTAATCCTATAGAAAATCTATGAGATGAATCTCCGAAGAGGAGAGAGAGGCACACGAAGAGGTTCCGTTTTTCTTGCATCACTATAGGATCTGGACGAAAAATTGCCGGACCACTCGACAAAATAGATGTAGACAAGATCCACGAACTTATTAATGCTGGCAAGTCATCAAAGCAAAAGGCAGGCCAAACTGCACGACTATATTTTTTGGCCTGTCAGTTCATTAAGTTATGCTGATTAAATTAAACTAGATTAAGTTTGGACACCAAACCATATTAAATTGCGACCGGCCAGGTGAGAACTGAGGCATAGACTTTTTCGAATTTGCTGGATCGCTCTTTCGAGTCCCAGCGTGGGTATAATACGTTAATGTTGCCTTTGTTTTCGTCCACCCCAACTCAAAAGTACTTTTTCACGGAAATCCACTTACAAAAATCGATTAATGAGTTTTGAAGTAATAAATCGAGAATATAAGCTTTCAGATAGAAAATTCCTCCTCTAAACATGTTCATATATACGTAAGCACTCGTGTAGGTATGTAACCCACCCAGATACCGGCGTTCACAAAGAAGGCTTCATATAAGCTTCCAGTGTGAACAGTAAGTCTACCCATCTTCGAGGGAAAGGGGTTCCTGATGGTTGCGGGAAGGCTATTCCAGAGGAACAGTCTACTCTGATCCATGCTTCTCTTAAAGACAGGATCCTGACCTGAAACTAGTTCATTCAGGTTAATTGGCTGATCAGGCTATCTCAGAGGCCTGGCTGTAGAGTCTATGAGAATGGGGGGGTGGGGAGATGCTGCTTCAGGCCGTTAATATTAGGACCATCAAAAATACACACTATTTGAAAGCCTCGAAAATATTAGTTGCCCCGGACCTCGCATTTTCTCTGAAAGTTACTGGATGTAATTGGGTATTCACATTAGTATGCAGATACCTTATGTTTGTATTTATCTGATGATGGTCAAATTCCAAACCTGATTCTCTTAATTTTTCACAAATCACCTACAGTTATTTATTTAGTCAGCTGAACCAAGGCCCTCTAGATTCCAGAGGGCTTCAGCTAAACACATTCAATTCGTCACATTTATTCCAAATAATTAGTAATTTTCAATTCAAACCATTCATTTTCTCTCAGATTTACTTCATTACTTAACAAGAACATTTTATTTTAATTTTCAAAAATGAATTCGTTGTATGAATACAAAGTGCATAATAATTATGTTATAAATTGACTTAACTCATTTTTACATATGAATCATCTGTTTGTGAATATAATGTTTGAAAATGACAGATTTACACGGATAGGAAATAATTGCACAATCTGTTTAATCCACGTAAATCTTTCATTTTCAAACATTGCATTCTCAAAAGTAAGAAAAGAAAATCATCTATTTTATTTATTTATTTATTTATTCATTTATTTATTTTTTTATTTAATCTAAAGAAAGATACAAGTCTTCCACCCAGGGCCAATATGGCGCGGGCCGACGAGGTAGGTCCCTGGGTGGGGAGCAAAAAACAATATATGATGATTGAAATTTAAATTTTAAGGAAGGAAAGGAGGGGAAAGTTAGTTTGGTTGGGAATTTTAAAAATATTTCTTTAGACAGTATTTGAAAGTGGCAGTGTTTGCTGATGAACAGAGAGCTAGAGGTAATGTGGACCTGAGTCTATTCCTGGTGATGGAGACACTTTTGAGCTGGAAGTTTCATCTTATGTGAGGGAATTAGCAGGGAATCAGAGTATCGGTTGCTATAAGAGGTTGTATTAGTGGTAGATATCTGTGAGGGGAGGGTAGTAACTATAGAGTTATTGAGTGCTTTGTATATAAAAGTTGCTAGGTTAATATTTTAAAGTTACTGTATGAGAGAAAAAGCGTTGCATGCACACCCGCTCACGCATTGCAAAAAGAAGATGCTCATAACAGTCACAATTACTTTAAATAGATTAAAATAAATTTTAAAAAAATTGCAGTCTCTTAATTTAAAGAAAATTTAAAACATTATATTATTGAAGAATAAGTTCACTTTATTTATTTATTTATTTATTTATTTATTTATTTATTTATTTATTTGGTAAGGAATTACAATAGCATCTGCCCGGGGCCAGTATGGCCAAACGACCGACGAGTTTGGTCCCCGGAAGATGCAGACAAATTGTAACAGTACAAAATAATATATTATACATTGTAATTGATAAAACATATAATTAGTAACAAAGGATAAAATTTTGGAGTTATCATTACACGAATACAAGTAAAATTTAAATTTATCAGAATAGAGAATAGAGGCAGAATGAAATAAAGAAAGAATATTATATAATTGGTAATGAAGAATGACAGTGAGGGTGGGGGAGAATAGGGTAACAGCTGGTTGGGGATGTGTAGTATCTCTTAATGAGGCTTTTAAAGGTGGAGATGTTGGGTGCAAGGCAAAAATCGCGGGGTAATGTAGACCAAAGTTTGTCGCCAGAATTTGATATACTTTTTAGTTGGTAGTTCCGCTTAATGCGTGGGAATCGTAGAAAGTTAGAGTGACGTGTGTTGTAATGTGGGGAAGTAGGTGATGTGAACAAATGTTGGGGGAGGGATATTATAATGTGGTAATTGAGTTTTTTGTATATAAAGATTGCTAAGTTTGTGGGATAAAGTTGGTGAATTGGGGTTATACCTATTGTGTGAAAAAGATGTAACACAGGGGCGGGTTTGGGCAGCTTAACAACGATGCGAGCAAACCATTTTTGTATCCTGAGTAAGCGGAGTAAGTTAAGTTTTGTAGTTGAGCCCCAGAATTGAAGGCCATAGGAAAGGGAGGGGTGAATCAGAGTGTTGTATAATAGAAGGAGGATTTTAGTGGGAAGATAAAGGAGGCGGGAGAAAAGACCTAGGTGTTGGTTTAGAGTCGTGGCTAAAGTATTAATGTGAGTGTCCCAGGAGAGGTTATGGGTTAGGTTAATACCTAAGTATTTGAAGGATTTGGACGGTGAAATCTGTTAGGAGTTATAAGATATCGAGAAGTCATTTATATCAAATTTTTTGTTATGCTGGTAGAAGATAACGTATTGGGTTTTGTCAAGATTAAGGGAGATATGATTAATAGCATTCCAAAGTAAAAGTTTATCAAGGATTAGGTTGAATAATTCCTGAATTGCTCGCAATGAAACGTCGGCACAAGATATAGTTGTGTCATCGGCGTATAGTCTTAGAGGCAGTGGGGATGTTATGTGTTAAAGGTCGTTTATGAATAGGTTAAAAAGGAGGGGGGAGCCTTGGGGAACGCCGATGTTGCGGGTGATTGTTGAAGAGGATATATTGTTTAGATGGAGGGTATAATGACGATTTGATAGGAAGCTAGAAAGCCAGTCAAGGGGAGGGCCTTGTATATTATAAAGATGAGAAAGTTTGTATAAAAGGAGATCATGAGGAATAGAATCGAAGGCTTTAGAGTAGTCGATGAATAGAGAGACAACGAATTTGTTAATGGCCATGTTGGAGATGATATATTCTGAAAGTTCGAAAAAGGCAGTGGAAGTGCTTCTCTTAGGAATGAAGCCATGTTGGGAAAGAGAGAGGAGATTATTTGAAAAAACGTAGGAAGATAGACGAGAGTAAAAGAGGTTTTCAAAAATTTTGCAAAAAAGGGGAGAATGGAAATTGGGCGGTAGTTAGAGAAATTGAATGAGTCGCCTTTCTTGAAAATTGGGGTGATTTGTGCAGTATGAAGACAAGAGGGAAATATACCTTGAGTAAGGGAGATGTTGAATAGGTGAGACAAGGGGATAGAAAATTCGGAACTTGCTTGGATTAAGATGTTGGAACTGATGCCTAGAGAATCGGGGCGGTTTGAAAGTTTCAGTCGATTAATGGTGGATAATGTTTCTTCAGGAGAGGTAGGAGAAATAAAGAATGAAGTGGATTTAACTGGAACTGGAAAAGGGTAATCTGAAGGGGGAGTGGGCTGGGAAGGAGCCGGTGGAAGTAATGTTTCTAAAAAGTTAGTTAAGAGGGTAGGGTTGACAGAGTTGGGGTCGGAGAATGGGAGGATAGGGGGAGAAGATCCATGAATTAGATTTTTTATTGTTTTCCATTTAGATTTAGTAGTGATGACTTTCTTAAAGAGTTGGTCGAAGTAATTGGCTTTTGCCAGCTTGATGAATTTGCGGGTGGAATTGGAGAAGGAGCGGAACCTAAGTTTGTTGTGGTCGTTAGGAGAGTGTCTGAATTTGCGATATAGTGAATTTTTATGTGAAATGAGAGCGAATATATGGGGGGTCATCCAAGGTTTCAGGAAGGAGGTTTTTGTCTTCGGGAGGGAGGTTGTATTGACGGTAGATATCTGTCGATACCAATGAAAATGTGGGAAATAAATTTTTCGAAAAGAGTGTTAATGTTGGTATCTGGGTTAAATAGAGCATTCCAGTCAGTTAGTGTCAAAAAGGAGCGGAAGGATGCTAATCTGTTAGACTTTAACAGTTGTGTTTTGTGAGAAATTGAGACGGGGCGGGGAATAATTAAAAGAGATTGGAAGGTGAAAATGGGGAAATGATCGGAGATATCGCAGTCCAGGGATCCGCTATAAAGATTATCGGATGAAAGAGAGAAAGTTTGGTCGATCAGAGAGGCTGAGTTGTGGAAAGTGGAGTAGTGAGTGGTGGAGGAGATTAGGGGCGATAGGCCGGATCTGGAGGTGAGGTCAAGAACTGAGTTAATGTTAGGGGAAGGGGTGGAGAAGTTAAGATTAAAATCAACAGTGATAACAATTTTGTCGGGGGTTAGGCTAAGATCGAGGAGCATGGAGGAAAAGAAGGTGAAAAAAGGGAGAAGAAGACCGGAAGGTGGGCGGTAAACAGAGACTAAGTAAAACTTGTTGTTTTTTAGGATTATTAGGATTTCAAAGTTGGGGGTGTAAGCGGTGTAAGTGGAGTTAAGAGTGTAATGAAGCGAGTTTGAGATATAAACGGTAATACCTCCGCCTTGCTTAGATGGACGATGTAGAGCTTTGAATGATTAGTGGTCTAACGGGGGAACTTCAAGAGACGAGTTTGTCCAGGTTTCACTGATGGAAATAAGGTGTAGGGGGGACTGAAAAAGGGGCAGGGTAGCAAAAAAGGTAGAGGAGTTGGCTCGAAGACTACGGATATTTAAAATTAAGACTAGTGCTACTCAAATAGTTCATATTTAATTTTTGGAAAACCCACTCAACTTTTATAGTTTTTAATTCTATAAACTTTCACACTTTTTTTTAAAAAAAAAGGGAAATGGTTTATTTAAAAAAAATTTTAAAGGAGAATTTTTTCCTATTGCAAAACTGCGTATCTATTGCCTGAATATAACAAGAAATTAAACCTCCCGAGGAAGGTATAGAGACCGCAACTTACAAGTAGCGCTGCTCTCAGTGTTCAAAAATAGGACTAGCTGTTAGGGTTCCCACCCTAATGCCCGCTTAAGTGCAGCGCCGCTCTATTTTTAAAAATAGAACCAGCTGTTAGGGTGCGTGCCATTTGTTCTTTGGATAGGGACAAAAACCATGGTTGAAGAAGACATGGATGGGACACTCTGACTGTTGCAATGCTTTTGAAAATGAGCCAAGCGATAGCAACACTCACCGTGGTTGGCATCCGAACTGTTACCCATAATTCAACTTGCAAACCATGCTCTGTGGGCAGCCTACCTCTCCGTTATCTGGGTTATTTAATATTTTCACAAGATTTTATTTTTCTTCTCGCCTTCTGTCAAGAATAAAATAAATCTTTATTCACTTTGATCGTTAAATACTATACAAGTGAATAAAGATATATTTTGGTCTTGGCCAGAGGTGAAAACAAAAATAAAATCTTGGGAAAAAATTAAATAAATTAAAAATATTAAATATTTTTTAAATCTAATATGTTTTATTTAATAATTTATTTATTAATATTTATACTTATTTTTATATTTTAATAGTTTATTTAATTTTAGATTTTTTTAATATTTTTTATAATTATTATTTTAGCAGTTCATTACTCAGCCCAAGATTCTTATTGTTTTTTTAAAGTTAAAAGATATTGGGTTAAAAATTAAATTTTATTTGGCAATCCATGCCAAGTCATGTTTGCTGAAATTTTATGTTTAGAAACAACCAGACAACACAACACAAATAAAAAAAACAAGTCTAGTTTAAAAAAATAAATAAGCATATATACAGCTAGTGGTGTATTTTTTTACCTTACATAACAGTTATTTTACAATGTGTCTATATGGAAGAAATGCCTTATGGAACAAAAATCCTGTAACAGAACAACAAACAAGATTAAATAGCTACAAGTAGATCATAATAAAAGAGAACAAACATATTCCAAAAACAGTTGATCTAGCCCCTTAATGTAGGAATATACAAGAAAAAATCACAGCAACATGTTCATAAGATCTGCAATAAATTTAAATGAGTGATTAATATTATTAAAGGCTATTGTCAAACAGTTCAATAAAACAGCATACATGTGTATTGTAAAGTAAGCTGATTTCATACGTCATATGGCGCCAGTGTAAGGAAAGCTAAAAACTTACACCTGGCAGTTTGCATCAGTGTATAAGGTCAGCCCCTTAAAGGTGAAGACATCAATTGTGAGCCAGCAATTGAGCCTCTTGTGACGGTGTATCTTTCTTTACTACTATCTTATTGTAGATATATTTGCCTGTACTTACCGTCTGCTTACCCGACAACACCTACCCCAGTGTTTGTCTACCGTGAATACCTTCTTCCCCGTGATCGTATAGTGTATTCTTAAAAAAATATATCCTTCCTCCCTTTCCTTTCCCTCCCGTGATCGAAATAAACACCCCCTTATGCTATTACCTACCCCCCCTCTCAGGCTGAAAATTTGCTAGACTGCAATGAGCTGACCAAACTTAAATCTTGTGCATTAACTATTTATTAACAAGTTCATATAAAAAAAAAGTAAAATAACATATATAATCAAAGAAAAAAAAGCAATTAGGTTAATTAAGATAACGCCTTATTTGGAGGTAAATATAAAAAAAAAAATTAACATACAAAGCAAAGCCTAATCGATTTCAGATCTCATTCTAATAACAGGTAATCAATTAATAATTGGCGAATCGCTGTCGCATAAAACAAAAGGTACCTGTTTCATAGCTCCCTTTTTATCATCAAAAAAAAGTAGAGTTCCTTGGCATTTCAAGTTTTCTTAATCACTAAATCTTAATATTATCTTTTAGTTCCCTTTTAGCAAATCATCGTCCATTACTGTTCGTTGCAAAAAAAAAAGAAAGATATAACAACAACTCCGAATAAAGTTATTTCACTCGCGTGGGCCCATATTTAAAATACTGTTCACTACCTTATCTTCTCAGCTTGATCCCGTTTAGTGTCGATTCGCTGCCGCCGTCTCCTTCGTTGGTATATCTTCGACGCCGTCGAACTCCGCCGTCGCTATCGTATCACCACCACCAGGTTTCCACCGTGTTGTCCACGTAGCTAGTTCTCCCGTTGTCGCTCGCTGGTCTTTGGCCGTCGCCACACCGGGTCCGCTGAAACCGTCCCACGTAATAGCCACTACTACCGGCTCAGGACTCGAGAATCGTCTTGCTAGAACCCACAAGATACGCCTTCTCGCCCCGTCCTGCCCCACCGAGTTATAGTGCTGACGCTACGTACGGCTCCAGCTTCCCGGTGTTGGTTCAGCTCTCTCCCGGCGCTCTGCCCGTTCGCCGCTCTTATCGGTCGTCGCCCTCGGTTATGGCTCCGGTGTACTGGCCGCATGTTGCGCCTCGCCTGCCCCTCGGTCGCCGGCTATACCGATGTCATCCGCTGTCCTTGGCGAGGATCGCCCCGTTCTCCTTGTGATGCTCGGACGGTGCTTTTTTTTTGTCGCTTTATTCTTGACTGCTTGGTTGCTACCCTATATCATCTCCTTCGTCTCTCACTGCCGACTGCCTACAACACACTGTAATATCTACTGCCGTTCATCTGTCTCTGTCGACTGCTACCTTTCATCTCTCACACACACTGCTTTTTTCTCACTCTCTTTCTTTTTTCTTATTTCTCTTTCCGAGAAAAGGAATACCTTTTTCTTTCTTTCCGAGAAGAGCACAATGATATTTCTCTTTGTTTCTCAGAACCTTTCTTTTCTTTATGCCAAGGAACTCCAACCTTGAACCTTTCGTTTTTCCCCGAATTTCATCTACCCCTTTTGTTCTATTTTCCCTTCCCTTCCTATCGCGATTCTCTCTCCTCCCCCCCCCCCCCCCAAAGAAAAATTTTCTTCCCTTATTTCCTGGTGTTCTTAACCCTTTTTTTTAAACCTACAGCGAATTGCCAATATATGAATTTTAACACTTTATACTAAATAAAACAAAAAAAAGGGTAAATGTTCCTAATCAATAAAATTAGTCATTTCACTCTTTCTATCGCTCTTACTGCCTTCATTCAAACCCTCAGCCTGATTGATCATTATTCCCCTTTTAATTTTGTATTTCTCTTAACATTCTACCCGTTTCTCTTTAATTTTGAGCCCAAATTTACATGAAGTAATATATCCACACGGATATAAACGGGTTTATATCCATAGGGACATATTCATATGTCACACTCTAATGTGAGATTCAAGATTTGCAGTCATAGCACCACTGCCTAAAGGCAGAAGTTTATGATGTCTGTGGCCGAATGAGTGGTTAAGATTTAATATGAACCCCACATCAAGATTCATCCGCAAAACAGGCACGGCCCAGAAGAGGATCAAATAAAGAAAGATTGACTCAAGTTCTTTGGTGTAAAGAAATAATAAATAAATTTATTCATATAAGAAACAATTAAAATTAATGATATTTGAATAACCTTCGACCTCTCTACCAGGGTCGTAAAGAATAGAGTATATAATTAAGACAATTGATTTAGTCATAGTAAATGAATCTCAATAAAATTGGCATCAATTGAAATGCAGAAAATAATCATTGTAAAAGTAACTCATGAAATGTACGCCTCAAAATATAAAACAATCTTTAAACTTACGATTTTAGAATCTGCTATCTTTTACAATTGAATTCAGTAGAATATAATAACGGCAATCAAACCCTATAAAGTGCAATGGCAAAGAAAAAGGCTTTAAAATGGCCAGGGACTGAATATTAAGGTCTAGAACTCACGGACTCAAAATGGAACGGCAGCATCAGCATCATGGTGGCTGGGCATCGGCGTGGCAGGACATCTCTTTGGTCATCTCAGGTCATTTACTTCGTTCGTCTGAACTTGGATACGGCAGCACGGCAACTCGGAAAAAGGTCGTGGGACAAAGACTAACTGATAAGTTACGGGACAAAACCATTGTTAACGCGGGCACCTTGATAGATATCAACATAACGAAAACCTCGTTCATCGAGCAAAACAAAAGAAAAACTGATTGCACCAAATTAACATAAGAAAAAGTTAAATGAATAAATTTAGGTGATCCCCTTGTGTGGGCCACCCGTGGTCGGACATGGGAAAGCAATGGGTTTTGCTTCCAACTGGGAAAACTATAGTCCCAGTAAAAGACACTTACACCCTTCAGCAAACGCATATCGAGGGGCAGGAATCAGAAAAGGCAGCTGGAAAGTCTTGGTGGTGCAAGAACCAAAATCATTCTCCCAGAACAAGAAAATCCAAGTTTCCTCATCCAAACAGGAATCAAACATCCGACCAATGAACGATTGGATGACATCACTTGGGTCATCTAAGATGCTTCAAAGCTTGGGCCAACCAGATTTTTCCGCCTGCACTACTGGAACTTTGACTAAGCCACCTTATAGACGTGCGGCCACCTGCTAGAATCTAGAAGGTTCCAGAGAAATGCCAAAAGGCAATAAGGCTGTCAACGAAGGTCCAAAATAGTCGTGGGTGGTGGGGGAGTTTTCCTATTCTTAGCATAACTACTCGCCCAACCCCAACGGCTTGACCCGAATTCAATAAGCTGGACAATGTCAACAGACACTGAGATGACAAGAAGAGAGGGGGAGCAAACGCTCCTTTCCCAGTAACAGACTAAATTGCCAAAGAAAGAGGAAGTGAACATTAGTCATGCTCCACTCGAAGCCATAAAGTTTCTCAGTAACTGAACAAAGATTTCATAAGATCTCCATTAAAATTCTAACTTTCTCAAAAATTCAGAAAGCTCAGCTCGTTTTAGTAAACGTTCAAAAGAATATCAGATACTTCATTATACGGCATAAACTACTGTTTGTAGATTTCAATAGAAAAAACAGTTCAATAAATATCTCAGATGCATAATAAATAAATAACTCAAATTAAAATGCGCATATGAATTAATTAAACATGTAAGGTTTGAACCTTTACACTATGACAAGTCACGTGTTGTGTGTGCAATTTAATTATGGGGAATAAATTATTGAAATTTTTTTTCAATCGGTAATAGTTTTTATTTTTGCAATAATTCGTTTGATTAGAATAATTAATTAAATATCAGCTCGATATCGTGTTTATTTTATATATTTTTGGTAGTAAATATATATATATTTTTTTATTGGAATATTATTGTCGTTGTATGTGGAAAATGTTTGTTTTTTTTAAATATTAATGTCGATCTGGCTGCGTCAACAGTGAAACGCAACAGGAGGCCCTTTTGTTGTTTTATAGCATTGTTGGGAGCTAGAAATTCTAGGAAGATGAGTTCTAGTCATCCCTCAATTGTTAACTACGTGTTGCTTGTTTAAAGATAGAAAATTTCAAGTTATATTTTTTTTTTTTTGGATAAAAAAATTCGTCAGGGACGGACGTGAAAAAAGTATGTTGAACAACGATAGTATGTTATTGTGATGGCGCTGAGGAAAACGAGATACTGTTCTTGCAGAGCGTTCACCAAAGATAAGTCTTTTAATAATGTTTAGCAACACAGAAAAAAGTACTGAATCTTTTGCTCGTGGCCAATCCTATTTTTAGACATGTATTTTAAGAATTTCAGATACAGAATGGCATGATCGCATGAAGGTGTTCGATGGATGACGAGTTGTGAGCAGGTCAATAGAAGTCAATAAAGAGTACAAGCATGGATCTAAACCAAGTATTCCGAGTTGATGCAATTCCATAAGTGATGACTGCGTGGTGAGTGAAATTTTATCTTACTTTTTACGCCGACGAAGAGGACACAGAGGCCACGGATACATGTTCCATTAATTACACGTCGAGGCTGACAAACTGCATATATAGTGTTGCGCTGTTAGGCGACAGTAGTGTGTTGCATCTGTTTTGGATAGAACAAATAAAATAGGACATACGTAGAAAAATGATAAGTCATGTTAATATAACTAGTGAGTTAGCAAATTTAACTTTACCTGGGTTATAGTCGCAATATTAGTGCAAGATACATGGTCAAGCAGAGGACCATCAGGCTGAGTAGTGAAAATAACTTGTGATGTGTGGGTCGACGCTTTGGATCCCTTGATAATTCTCTTATTGACATGAGACAAGGGTAATTCTTGACATAAGCGCCCATCTAGCATTTTACAAAAACGGCAGCTAACTGCACGGGAATCGTTGGCGGGGTTTCCGTGATTCTCCCCGAGTCGCTCATTGAAGTGACGAGTCCTAAAAGAATCACGTGACGCTTTCCGGCGTTACGCCATAGGTACTACGAAAATGATGGCCCATGACAGACCCGGATTGTAAATGCTCAAGCACACATTATTAACGATTTATTTACTGCAGACCGATGTACCAGCTGGACGTAAACTTGCATAAGAAATATTGATTGTCTTTTTTTCATTTTTTCTCCGTAAATTGTTGTGAGGGACAGCATGTGTTCCGCACGCCAGATGGCGTTCAGGCAGCAATAGCGCAATGGCTAAGGGGCCCCTTTAGTGGATCGCGATTGCTGTGGGTTATGCAGCTAATTAGATCATAACTTATGAGTGGTGCAAACTGTGGTACCTAATATGTAATGTTTGTTCATCTTTATAAGGTTGGATGTCGAGCTGATATTATTTATGAATAAATAATTACTGTGCTCTAAATTGATCGAAAAATCTGTGTAGCCCGAGTCATTATTTCCACTCCTCTAAATCAGTTCCGAACTCAGTTGACGCACGCCCCACCGAGACTATATTCAAGACGGGTATAGGATCGTGCCTACTAATGAAGTGGGGGCGTGTCACAACACCTCTCCCCGTTTTACCGGTTCGGTTTATGAAGTAAACCATTCTCTTACGTGTGGTCTATCATTCCAAAATTCGTAGTGAGTCCTGCTGTCCATTTGAGGGTGAGTAACCTACCTGAGCCATCAAAGTAAAGTAAAGCCTTAAAGGGTACAAAAATAAAAAAGGTTCCATCTTTAAAATGTGATGAAACTCTTAGGTTTCCCGTCATTTAAAATGTCATATAATTCTAAACCTCGTCGTTGGATAAAAGAAAATGGTGTTGAGTTCCGACATCCATGTAGCACCAAGGAAAAGTTCACTTCAGTTCCTGATAGCACAGACAGTTCTTTATTGTTCTCACTAAAGTTCATGGTCAAAACTAATGACCTATTTGAAGTAATCTTCAATTCCACGTAGTAGTTAATTAGTCCTTTTAGAGTAATAGTCAAAATCAAATAACCACATCGCATTTGGTCGGCTGGACAACTTACTTTATTAACTTTATTGGCGTCCGCCTCTCTGTTGTGTACAACTTTATCTTAACAAATTTAGTTAGAGTACTTAGAATTCTTTAGTCTAGAGTAAAATTCAAAAAAAATTTCTTTGAATGATGAAAAAAAAAGGATTGAATCACTAGAATACGAGAATACTTAACATGGCAAACAAAATGAATAATAGTTGGGCAAAGTCCGAAACACAACGAAAAACTGTTCAGTTTTTGCATTTAACACATTGAGCAAGTTCGACTCCGTAACTAATTGAAGTTCGGTTTACCTTCGGCACTTTACACCAGTTCAATGTTCTGCACATGATTGGGTTACACATAGCAGGTTCAAGGCTTGGCTGGCACACTCACACAGCCAGCTTACTGTAATGACTTCAGCGTCCCTCAACAAAAGGAGGCACCTTTCGTGGGTGCATGTCTTGCGTCAACGTTCTTCCTTTGGTCACGTATGGCTCTCCTCAGGGGCAGGGGGGAGGGCCTGTTGTGGCGAAACCTCCCGGTGCACTGTAAAAGAGTTAAAGACAAATGTTCTGTCCCACAAATGGTCAAGCGTTTCAACCCGATTGATACATATTTTCGAGGTCAATAACTCCTCTTAAAATGTAAAATCATACCAAAGACACACCAGGCGTCCGTTCTCAGACAGAAAAATTCCCAAACAACACATTTTTGCAAACGTCCAGTGAGGCTCGGCGTATCCTGGCACGTAAAATGATCGAATGCAAAGGACGGTAAAGACTTAAGAAAAAAAATGTTTTTTCATGAGACTGTGTTGAATCTAATGCCGGTAGACGCAAGAAAAAAACTCGACACAATGTCGCAATCTTTTCGTGTTAAATCAAGAGAATATAGAGTGAAAGAGCTTAAAATTATAATCGATGTCGTTTGAGCAGGACGGCTTTTCTGTTTTTCCAACTCCGGTCCGACTGTCAAGCTCGCTTACTACGATAAAAGACAAGACCCAAAAGAAATTCTCCCACTTTCAGATGAACGCAAGAAAAATTCGTATATCCAGAAAGTAACTGGAGGAGGGGCATATTTGTTTATAAACAAGGGGACTCGGGGTCAGTCAGCCCGAGGCGCATCGTTCAACTTGGAATTCGAAGTATCTAATCTTCCTTCCAACGAGGGTCGAATGTTCGGGAGGGGGGATTGTGTTCGAGTAGCACTCCCCAAAAGGTCATAAGAGGTCGCTCTGTCTCCCACTCGGCTTTCCAGGTACGAGGAGAGGACCCTGTAGCATGCAAAAGTTACCACATGGCATAGGCCAAATAAGATAGGTTCCAGCGCGGGCTACACATTTCGGTGCTGTCCCCACATCACATACGGTTTCTTTTCTGTATGAATCATTTCTCGACCGTCTCCTGGCCTTCTTAGGTTCAACACGGCTGGTTTTCTCATAGTCTGTGTCACTGGTTCTTCGGATGAAAAGAATGAGCATCCCGACACCTCCCCTAGGGTAGAACTGGTTAGACGGGGCATACGTGCCTGTTTCACCCAGCATGCGTATACATCTCAACCTCAGACTTCTGCCCTGCACTGTGGATGAGAGGAAACGAGTTCACGAGAACTCGTGCTGACTTCATGGTAATGAAGGACATAGCTATCTTCGCGAGAGTAGGTGGGCCAAGAAGAGACAACAAAAGGAAATGAGAAATTACAGGAAGAGGCTGGCACCCACGTCAATCGTACGGATTTAAAAAATGAAAAGAAAACGTGCTGGAATGAGATGAAGATGAATGGTTGGGCACCATCCCGCATTCCCTGTCATCGAATCAGGTGAGTCCTGTAAACACCTTTTAAAATTGCAAAATAAATTGTGACTTCAAAGGATCCCATTTGTTTGTTTTAGGCATTCGCCGTCCATAAGGAGGGCGGACTTTAAGACCATGAAGATTTCGCAGTGCAACTTCATATGACATGAGACTGCCCTCCCCAAGGGAAAGGGGGGGGGGTTAAACTTCGGCTCTCCGGCAGTTCCAACGAACGAAATACGGTTTAGACATCGCAGACAGTTCTGGTATGGGTACAGCTACAATGATGGCTGGTGAGAGCCGACTTCAAAATTATGAAAGAATCAGCAGGTGTCTTCACCCGGTAAGGGGCTCCTGGCTGTAGAGAAATGCGTCCACGCTTCATGGACAGGAAGGATATAGCAGTTCATGCCTTCATAAGACGCTGCGCGGTTCGCAGAGCTGAGAAAGCAAAAATTCAAAATATGGCTGGACAAATGATTCACCAGCGGGAAACCTCTTCCGCATGGGTCAGGTACACAAAGTAAATTAATCAGCGTAACTTCCACAAAGTCTTGATTAAAGTGGATTGATAAGGTTTTCTTCCTTTCCACCGTATAGGTATCACATAATGTTTCGTCGCAGCAGGGCAACTGTAGGTCCCTGTGGAAAGTGGTATTCATTGTAATGAATGAAATCACAGATTCTATCGCTGTTGACTCCCCCTTCATAACACAGGCAGGCTTCTAAATCATGAATGACATAGCAGTCTTCATCGAACGGACCTCTGGCTTTCATGACGATGGAACCGTCTTCAAATTCATGAACGATATTGCATCACTCTTCCGACAGACGTCCAGTGCCTTATCTACGGTGAAGATATGACAGCTCCAGGTCGCTGACCGGTGGCTCCGACTGACTGACAGAAGGACCTCCCGAGATAAAAATAGGGTTTAAATTAATTAACGAGGGTGTTTGCACCCAGCTTCGCAGTGCGTCTTTCAGAGAACAAAACACAGCCGAATGTCTATGGTGAACAAATTTCGAATTGGGAAAGAATGTTCTTAGGAAAAAAAACAGTTAAACTAGGCAGCTCTTGTGCTTATTGTCCACTGGAGATATATAAAACATTTTACCTGAAAACTACCAAGAATTGTATTGACTTAACTCCTCCTTTGACATTGTAGCAACCTAGGCCGGGACAATGTAAACCTTTCACCGAACAGCCAGATAGCGTAGAAACCTGTCCAAGTGGGCTATGGCTATCCCGTCGGATCCTGTTGTTAACGTAATAACGCCATAGTTCCAAGTATGAGATTACAATAAACTCTTCCAACCAAAACACTGTCTAAGTAAATGGCTTTAGTGCCTACTGCAACAATTACTGAAAAACACAATGATTTAATAGATTGTTTCAGTTTCCTTACTAATAAAGTAAATTCGCCACCTCTTTATAAGAGCTAATTGAAAAATGCCATACACAATAAATGAAACTCAAAAATCCCCACTTTATCTTAGATGGCTTGGCATTTATGCCTGTAATTGCCATTAACTTCAACCAGTTTATTGTCTCAAGACCAAACAAATACGTCTGCGCAAAAGTTTCTAGCTAACTATAGTGCGTTTCAGAGCAACTTGAGTGTATTGGCGTCCTGATGTGACATCGCTTAGAAAAGTAGTGCGGCATAAGTTGTTGTGAATGGTGAGAAATAGCAACATGCAAAATGGCTGAAGCTGCTTCGTGTTCGCTTCCAACGTTAGTCACCTCATTATCACCAGCTCGTTATTGTAAGCAACATCTTCGAGGCAAGGCATTGACAAGTGCAGAGAAGAAAATCGTCCTCCACGTTTATGGACAGCTTCATTCCGCTAATCTATGGGAATCTGTGACTACGATTATGAAGCAGGTGGCCCAACTAACAGGCGTGAGTATAGCATCCATCGGACGTATGAAATTGGAATTGAACATGATAGGAAGCCTTTCCACACCAGGTAAACGTCGCCCATCGGATGTCGGTAGGGTTCCCATCTGTGATGATTTCACACTATGCGTTCTTCGTAGAAAAATGCATGCCTTTTTCTTAAGAAATGAACTCCCAACCTCATCAAAGCTACAACATGCTTTGGAGGTTGATGGTAGTTTTCCCCCCGCTCTTGAAGGCGACGCTTTCGCGTTCGCTGAAGAAAATTGGGATCAAGTTTTTGAAACCACATCGGAATTCAGCGCTCATTGATCGCGAAGATATTGCCGCCTGGAGAGGAAACTATTTGCGTGCCATTAAGCAGTATAGGAGGTCAGGAAAAACGATTTACTATCTTGATGGGACCTGGGTTAATGCGGGTCATACAACAGAATAGGTATGGCATGACACCTGCGTCAAACGCACTCGTCAGGCGTTTATCGATGGACTGAGTTGTGGTTTAAAAGCTCCCACAGGAAAAGGTGGAAGATGGATAATAATTCACGCTGGAAATGAATCTGAATTTGTTTCGAATGCATGTTATGTTTTCAGGGCGAAGAAAGGAAGTGGTGACTACAGAAATGAATGGTGAATGTTTCGAGACATAATTCACCCAATAGTTGCTGCCTAATTTGAAGCCAGAGAGCATCATCGTTGTTGACAACGCTCCCTATCACAGCGTTCACCTTGAGAAAATTCCCACCATGACATCTCGGAAGGACGACATCAGAGCATGGTTGTCATCAAAGAAAATCACGTGGGAGGAGAGTATGCTCAAACCTGAGTTGATGGAAATTGTTAATTCAGTGAGGAAGAATTTTCAGAACTATCGAATAGACAACTTGGCTGCTCTTTCAGGTCACACAATTCTGCGTTTGTCACCGTATCACTGCGAGCTGAATCCAATAGAGATGGTTTGGAGTCAGGTCAAGCAATACGTTGCAAGAGAGTACACCACCTTCACCATGGAAGAAGTTGGTCGTCTGTTAAAAGAAGGAATAGCTCGAGTGACTAAAGAAAACTGGAGTGAATATGTTAAACACATTTTGAAGACAGAAGATGAATTCTGGGAGATGGATGGCTGTATTGAAAATACTGTTGAAAGCTTAACCTTCACTGTTGGCATGTCTTCATCAGATTCTTTTGATGGTTTGAGCGGAATTGAGAGACTGGAGGCATGAACTGTATCGCACTCTGAACAATAGTCCTTTTAAAGGCTAACAAATAAAAACAGTCTATTTAAGGGCTAACAAATAAGAGATGAGATAACCAAGTACCCATGCCATAATGCTATTAAAGACAACATTATATTTATAGACCCTCTAACTGGCAACAAACAACATTTATAAATGTTCTTATTATAGTATTTATATTATTAAATCACATTTGCTAACTTTTAGATTGTTATTTATATTACAAGAGGAAAATTCATCTGGATATCTTGAAGAAGCATGCATAGATGTACTGCAAGATATGACAAAAAAGCATTTCATGCATTGGCAAGTTACATCTTTACAAGGAAAGCATCCTCAGGGGCAGCCATAATCGCGCATTGATATTGGATCAACTACCAGTTATTCGGTCCCGTAACTGTTCTAACACAGTTAAGTTGCAATGAAACGCACTATACACTCTTTAAATAGTCTAAGCACTGTAAATTTAAGCAACTAGTATAGTAAGAAATAAAATTCACAGAGAAAAAAAATAAAACTCTAAATTCGTTCCTTCGCAAAGCATGTCTCTAACTATAATTATTTCTCTTAATTACTTGAGACATTTCAAAACGATCATCATAACACTAGTCATTTAACCTTTGAATAAAATTCAAATAACATGTTTAAGAATTGAAGGGTGTTCCCCGTGTTTCTTCTCCCGATCTCGGATCAACCAAAAGAATAAATGCTTTAATTATGGCAACATACAACATCCATGCCAGCATAAAATTATTTAATCAAAAATAAGAGATAATCACTGGCTCGTGTAAAGCCTGTTCCTCTCGTTTACGTACAGAGCAAAAAAAAATCTTGGTTAAATAACTTCCTTTTATATCCAACTATAACTCATAATAAAGCATAAAATATGGTTTATTAAAGCATACACTAATGTTTATATAAAAGTGTTCAACCTCTGAAAATTCAATTCATTTATTTATTCATTTATTTATCCCACAAAGTGAAGAATGCGTTTTTCCCTTTTCTCCTTCCATTTCCTCCTTACCACTATTTCGATTCAAAAGATGGAAGGGGAGCGTTAATCTCCCTTCAGACTGGTCCACTCTCGCGCTCCAAGGGGGGGAAAAGTATTCTGTAAATGACCCTTTGTAAACGTGGTTCAAAAAAAACGGACTCATCAGAAAACGATTTTAAAAACCCATAATATTCACAAAAGGTCGATTGCCTTTTTTGATAACGTACCCAAAAATTAATAACTAAACTATTTGAACACCTCAAAAGCTGGATTAATTCTTTTAACTGCCTAGGGCTCAGTAACATCTGTTAATAAACTTCCTGCAAATAATAATTGTTTTCATAATCCTTCCCCAGAAATTCAACATTCATCATTCTTAACGACCATTGTCAAAGGGACAAGTAAAAATATTAACAATCTACGCACATATCTACCCTCTTCAATCTATTCAGCTTAGCAAAACTTAATATCATACTTGGTTCTAATCCTAAGCAATAAACCATGTAAAATAACATTTAAGGGCGCGTAACCAAAAGAAAATACCAAATTAAAATTCTGGTAAACTAATTCTACGTTACAGCTTCATTAGGAAATTTTTAAACAAACTCGGACAGCGTGTGTCTATCAAATACTAGTAATTGCTAAAGCACAAAAGCAAAAAAAAATTCCTCCAACTTCTTTCATTGCGGTTCGCTCTCCGCGGTTGTGTATTCATTGGGGATCTCATTCTCTCCCCACTGCTGCGGCATACGAGGGAGGGGGGGGGGGGGAGAGGGGTGCGTTTTGACCCTCACTATAACGTAAACTCCCGATTTCTTGCTCGTTCCTGCTCGCTCCTTAAGTCTACCATGGCTAACGGTTTCCCTGCCCTTCTATTAAGCCCAAATACCTTTATTTTACTTCAAACGTCTTAATTATCAACTCAAATGTCCCAATTCAAACATAAGCAGACTGGGGTAATAAGTAATGAAATAGAAAACTTTTCCACTAGAAAAAATTCGCATCTTCGTTTCAAGAATAAATTAAGAAGCAAGGATAAACAAGATTCGCTTACTATGCAATGTTCATTTCCACCAACACACAAAAAACGCAGATTTCTTCAACAGAACGTAATAATTCTGAAAACACAGTAATATGCCCGGTATTCAACTGGCCACATTAAAAACAATGGCACTCATCTGATTCGAGAAAAAGAGGAGTCAGGAAATAAGAGCTCTAGCTCACAATAGCAAATTCAGCAGTAAATAGCAATTAGAATTCCTGTTACAAAGTATAAAAAAAGACTAATTCTACTGACCTTCCCAGCTGCTACAACAGCTGAGGTAAATACAAAAGGTAACGTTTGCAAAAAGATATACTAAACTCAGCTTCAAACATTAATCGCAACATTCTGTCAAACAAATAATATTAGGAAAACTCTCTCATCTCCACATTTCAAGTGGAGGAAAAAAATGTACAATAAAGCAATAATCTGCGAGTTGATGCTCTAAATCTGCGGGTTCATGAGCCTATCGAAAATGCCTATTAACTTTATCGCGGCTGCGACTCTATTCAACGAGGCCGGGGCCTCCCCTATTGATTCAACAGCACTCTGGGGCTGGATCGCAGCATCTGATGGCTCTTCTCGCACTGGGTTCTCAGCTCGGACAGTGTCCATCGATCGCTGATCGCGAGGCGATGGTAACAATCATGACTGGACCTCTGCTATGTAATGCATATGGCGGGCTTAAAGGCGGTGCTGGTGGAGGTATCTCTGCGCGTGCAAATGGCTCTGGCGGCGGCGGCGGTGGTGGTGGCGCTAAGTTCTTGCGAGCAGGCTCGCTCAGCTCAGGCGAACTCTCCTTACGACTCACAGGTATATTTACGAGCCTTTGCACAATATAATCCTCCTCCATAAAATAATTCGTCCGAGCGGCTGGGGTTGTCACAGGCTCGGGTCTCTCCACAGCTTAGCGCGGCTTTTCTTGTTTCATTTTCTCAGGTGGGGCACCCTGGTCGCCCACCTTTGGCCTTAATCTGTTCGCATGCACTAGTTTGTTCTTAAGTGTCTCCAGATTCTGTATAACTGTCACGGAATTTTAATGATTCCGTGGACATAGGTGATCGCCTGCGCTCCAGGGTATTTATTAATTCTCAACGTAGGCGACATCGTTCTCGACCACGTCATGAGGAGCATCATGACGCACCAGCCAATCGGGGAGCAGCAGGCTTTTCGTCGGGGAGCTCGAGGAGAGATCACGGACGGAACGGTAGAAGGAAGTTAGCGTCTACCGAGCGAGGACGGAGCAAAAGGAAACTCCTGGCTGAGAGCGACGGGGGCCCTCGAGTAGGCCTGGAACTGTCGGCGCCGGAGAGAAAGGCTCGTTCTCGTATGCTTTCGACGGAGACGACTACGGAGGCGGCGAGTGCCTCGTCGTTGGATTCTTTGCCGTGCCGAGAAGCATCTCTGGCGGCGAATGTATACGCAACAAATTGCGTGCCGTCGCAGGTGAATAGAGGCGAATCCACGTGGAACTACGCAGTACCTCGGGAGCTACATGTTTCGGCCGCCCATCTGTTATGCTCGTTGGTGAGTGTATCTTTTTCCATAGGCCTTAGGGCCGATATAGTCCGAAGTGCTTTTCCCGAGCTAAGTCGCCGAAAATTGCAGTATAACACGCAAGTGCGTGGTTATTGGCCTGGAGGCATGTTGGCGTATTACGAGAGCGACTTCGGCTTTGTTTTTTTACAATCCTAGGAGGAATGTGCGATACTGAATTGTATTGTGCTGTGAAGTGTGTTACCACAGTTACGTAATCTGATTTCTCCTTATTGGTGCTCTTTTGTTATCACATAAGTATTTCATTAAATTTTTGTTTTTATGTCTAATGGTTGTCACAGATTTCATTTGTGACCTCACGTCAAATATTGAGTGAAAGATTATCTATTAAAACGTAAATCGTTTGGAATCTTTTACTTTAGTATTGTCTATTATTTGTTGGACTTATCCGGACTTAGAACTTTACTAATTGTGACGTTTGTATTTAAAATTACCTGTCAGCTGCTTGTTCCTATTTCCTTGGACAGTGAACTTTCGAAAGTGCGCCGTTATGAGCTTTTGTTTGCTCGTGTGTACGACACAAAACTTTGTATA